>JBAMJR010000076.1:3462500-3555000 GCA_038501785.1 Myoxocephalus aenaeus | reverse complement strand
GGAAACAGAACTCCTTTAACAACTTCAGGGACTTTTTTTTTTTTTTTACAGTCAAATCTTGAACTTAAATCATATTTGAAGTATTTTTTTAACGGCTTCAAGACCCATTCCAGCTGCGTTGTGTCACGCATTTCTCTCTGTTCACCAAAGGAAAAAGAAGGGAAAAAAGTAAAGAAATTTACAAGCCACTAGGTCAGTAACCAGTAGCCAGTGAGGGTAAGAGCTGTGTCTTTTTCCATTCCACCGGGGCTGCACTGATTTAAAAGACCAGTCACAGAACAGAGAGGAGCGCAGGGTCCAGGGGCAGACAGTGTGTGTGTGTGTGTGTGTGTGTGTGTGTGTGTGTGTGTGTGTGTGTGTGTGTATGTGTGTGTGTGTGTGTGTGTGTGAGTGTGTGTGTGTGTGTGAGCCAGAGAGTGGCTCGGTTTCGTTACAATCAAAATATGGTCTGCGTACAATACACACACAAAAGCACCAACACACAGCTGTCCTCCACTCAAATCTGCATCAAAAGAAATATACAACCTTCTGCTAATATCTCTCTCACACACACACACACACACACACACACACACACACACACACACACACACACACACACACACACACACACACACACACACACACACACTAATGTTGGAGCGCCTCTGACAGGCCTGAATAAGGCCCCCAGTTCTGGGAGGGAGTGAACAGCAGAAACTGAGAAAAGGCACTAAATAAAAGACTGAGATAGAGAGAAAAAGCGATGGAGAGATGTGGTTACACATTCATCTCACGCTGCTTCCTCTTGATTACTCTTCAAAGGGGGGGGTTTGAAATCAGAACACTTCTGCACACTGACACAAAAGGCTTTGGCCTCTTATTTCTTTTTAAAGAGTCGGCACGCAGGGAGTAAATCCACTGCCACTGCCTGGTCTGCTGCGGATCTTAGCGGGGTTAAGCCGCAAAGTGGGCCGACACACGGAAAGTGCCGGGCTTATGCTGTGACTCCGGTCTGCACCTTGAGCTCTCTGCCTGAGGCTAATGCGCTCCTGCTGGACATCTCCTCACATTATTACACTCGCCCAAATATCCGCCTGACACTCAACAATGGCAGTCAGTGATTTATGTATTGTGGAGCCTCAATAAACTATACCTATAAACTATACCTATGTCAGAAACAATAAAAAATATTATTACAAGTAACCAGTACCCGGTGAGATAATATTAATATTACTCGGTTTGTCTCAACAACCATCTAAAAGAAATTACAAAAAATTAACATGAATCTAAGAAAAACAACATTTTCACTTTAAAGAAGCTGCAACCAGCAAATGTTTGGTATTTCTATTTAATTGCTTCCATAAATAAGGCATCCAAACTGCCATTGATAAATGATACAGTAGATGATAGTTTGATTCATTGAGTAATCATTTCAGGATTTATTTAATGCAGAACCAGAATCAAAAGTAGTTCAGAAGTATGCACGCAGATGTATATCTCTGCTTATATAAGTGTAAGATTAACCCTATTACTGTCACAGATAAATAATCATACTAAGTTCAACCATAACATGTAGAAAGTAATCTTATACTTCAACATTTGTTGTTTCAAATGGCTCATTTCAGAGCACATACGCTACCACAGACCAACTGTAAATGAGCTACTACAGGGACCCAAATTGTTTTAGTTCCCGTTCTGTGTCTGATGGTTGACTAAATCTGTCACCATACATCAAACCTTTAAACATAATCATGGGGAAATATTAAACTGTAACATAAATGTTCCCAGATGAAAGTTGACCCTGGTAAAAGAGGAAAGGAGACAGGTCTGTCTGTGTTTGAGAGGACGCAGATGTAAGGCTCTTTACTCCACCAGACATTCCGTTGTATATTAACCTTTTTTTATTAGCAATTGTTGGATAATTTTGGCCAAATTAGATATGAAGTAGAGTTTGTTCATAACTATTTGGAAAGGCTGAGTCAATACTTAAGGTCAGCCAATTTTCTTGGAGAACTCAGCAAAGGAAAAAGGGACTTTCTTTGCTATCGAGTAGGTTGTGCCACAAGAGGATGTACATCCTTCGTGCACTTAACAGATAGAAAATGGGCAGCCGCTGCATGAGCTACCAGCATAGCTGCTAGCTTGAGTGTTCACAATAAAACATCAAATGTAATACCCCTTAATGGCATTTGCTTGCAACTTTATAATGCTTTGCTGTTGCTCCCCATGGCAACCCGAAAAACCAAAGATGATGTCAAGTGTGCGGTAGCCGCAGACTCCCCACATCACACGGTGGAATACTAACAATAATCAGATAACATCTCACAGATGACAACAGGGGAAAAGTTGAACAATCGAACGGCGCTCCCTGGCCACCGCTGTTTACAGCGAGGCCAAAAGGCTCAGGATGCTTCAAAGGGCCTCGCTGTGTCATGGAAAAAAGATGGCTCGTCAGTGCTAAATCTGGGTGATACAAAAATCTGTATCCAGACTTTGGTGACAGCTAAAAAAAAGCCACAAAAAAGCCACAGAAACAAACATGTTGTAATTCACGCTGTCTACGGCGCTTGAGTCCAAGTGATGGCGAGAGCCGGGAGTAAAGAACGTTTGCTTTTCTCCTGAGTGAGGCCGCGGAGGTCACATGAGTGAGGACAGTGAACGCGGTATGCCAGGCACCGGGGGGCGCTGTTGAATATTTGATTTCAAATCGCACAGTTTCTAGAAGAAGGATGACGGCACAGAGAGACAGGGGAATAATGCTACACCAAACAGATGAGCTGTAATGTCGGTCAGATATCTTGCCAGAGTCTGGATTCAATCGGGCTAAAGTCCGTGAGGCCCGCAGAGTCTGTGGACTAACTTCTTACTGTAATCCATACCTACTCCAGGAGGCAATGTGCTTCCTGGCTGAAGTTGTATCCAAGACAAATATGACAAACAATAAGATGAAAATATAATAAGAGAGAGCACGCCTGTGTCAAGGCTGCACAAACCTCGACATTTGTTATTTGTATTAACAAAACCTTAAGGAGTGTTTAATCTACCTCTGGAGCTCAATACCAGGTGGCTACTGTGATTGACAGGTCACTGCTGCTACCAGAAGAAGAATGGCGACAGCAAGGATGGCGACAGACGTAATCCAAGATGGCGACGGCCAAAACGCCAACCTCGAGGCTTCAAACGGCGGTCCACAAACCAACAAATATATCATCCACTAGTGAGTGGATGATATATTGTTACCTCGCACGGCAGCTAGATTCTAACGTTAGCACGAGGCGCTCCTTCCAAACAACAATGGTGGCTCCCAAAGAGGTTAGCGTAGCTGAACTAGCATCAGTTATATCAGAGCTCGTGCTATTTCTTCAATGAAAGAAGAGCATTTAACGTCACTGAAGGCTTTTCTCTACAGATAAGATGTTTTCGCTCTTCTCCCGACTGGCTTCAGTAAAAGTTTGATTGACAGATGGTTCATCCAATCACCTGCCAAGTACTCTCTTTTTTAAGTGCTTGCTTTTTCCCCCAAACAGTTTCTAATGACGGCTTGTGGGACGGTTCTGTGAAACAAACCATCTGGCGGGTCAGGTTATATATATTGTGCTGAGAGACACAGTTCTGGGACCAAAAAGAGAAGCTCCTTAGATGAGGTAAAGAGAGAGCATACACACCTCATTCTTGTTTCTTTGTTCCCACATAGTGCCTTCTAATAGTTTTCATACGTTTCAATAGGACATCCACCCAAATGAATTCAAGTTCACTAAAAGGATGCTTACACCATGGAAACATACTGGTCTCCCAGTCACAGCAAACCACTGGTCATTTGAAGCCTTCGTGGCGAACACGTTATGCTAAAACATACTCAAAACATCAGTCAAAATGTTCTGTGGTTGTGTCACCCTTCTAGGAGTATGAACTCAGAACCCTCTGGGAATGGCTGCACCCCTCCCTGTTTCTCTGGACTCCCGCTCACAGCAGGTCAGCCCGGTTTAACCTCGCAGACCTCTGTGGTCTCGCGCCTTGAGCTGTGACACACACGCGCACACACACACACACGCAGTACCCAAACAAAGGCGACAGGGAGGGCAAGGAAGGGGAGCGCTGGCACCGCCGGGCGGCGCTGACAGATCCAAAAGAGAGAAATAGTGTGAGGTCAGAATGTCCCGTATGCATCACTGCTTCGACCGCTGCCAAAACCACTGATGGCTCTTCTCCCTCCAAACCCCTAAACCCTCCCGTGCCTGCTGAGGTCCTGTCCTGGGCATCAGGGTCCAGGTCTCTCACCAAGACCGCTCACCGGTTCGTGGTGGAAAGTTTGCGTTAGAGATGCTGTGGCCGGAGGAAAGGAAACCCTGGAGGAAGGGTAAGAGGAGAGGAGAGGAGAGAGTGTTTGTGGATGGTTGCATACACGGCAAAAAAAACTAACAGGTCAAAGTGGGAGTGTATGTTTCATGTCACAACTTCGGGGGTAAAAGTTGAGTTGAGGTTGTGCAGGGTCGTGTTTGGTATTCCACACAATTGTGTTTAACAGCTCTGTAACAGGCCAATAAACACAGCACTGGAAGCAGTTAGCCTGTGTGACAATGTCCCCCTACTGCGAGCTGATGGGCATGCCAGGTTTGTGTGTGTGTGTAAGTGTGTGTGTGTTCCGTCACGTGCTCGGGAGGCAGAGGGCAACGTTTCGCGGCAAGTCACTGTGTTTACAAGCCACTCACAGGGGCTCATCAAAACCAAATTACATTTGTATCCATAATAAGATGGTGAGAATGTATTTTTTTCTGTTTGGGCAGACCCGTGGAAAGGCAGCTTTTCCAAGGGCAGCGAGAGGAAAATTCTGAAATGGTTTGTTAAAAATAGAAACAGGGCACAAATAATATCTGAAAGCCAGAGGCATAATTGCAGTGTGGAATATCTGTTACACAACTTTAGCCTCTGCGGGGTTCGGGGTAATGTGGAATAAGACTTCGGCACAATGTGACAGAGAGAGGGACGGCCTCTGGAAATGGCTCAGGTACAACACACACAGGGCCGCGCGGCGCTTTAGTGAGTGTGTATGTGTGACTTGTGTTTTAACAATCACGAGGGTTCGACTTTCACTTGGGATTATGAGAGGGGCATCTGGAGCTCGACCACATTAGGGGGGACTCGGGATTATCGGAGGGATTTGGATTCAAATTGAAGCCTACTGTTAGAAGATCAAGAAAGGCAGGTGTGCTCTCATATGGTATATATATATATATATATATATATAGGTCACTGCAGAAGGTTCAGTGGGGAAAAAGAGGAGTCAAAGAGTCATAATTCTTCATTCCTTTTGTCCAATGACATCATGTCCTGTCAAAGTGAAACTAAATCTTTAAACATAACAAATGGAGTTAAGTGTCAGCGGTGGGACTGCTTCAGTTACCCACTGCCTATAATGACGGATTCATTCAGGAAAAAACACTGAGGGACAATGTGTGTGCGTGTGTGTGTGTGTGTGTGTGTGTGTGTGTGTGTGTGTGTGTGTATTGAGGCCAGGGTGTATCACTCGCAGCACACCCTATTAATATACTTCAAAAACAGCCGAAACGCTTTTCAATTTTGCCCAGGAAATCTCCGTTAAAAAAAAGAAGAAGATTGAAGCCAATGGACTCCTTATGTCGTGCACGTGCCAGGCTTTAACTGTGAAAACATGCTCAAATGACACACTTACAAAAGCGCACGCGCACACACGCATACATCATGTGTGCGCTTGCATGCTTCATATGTAAACCCGAACACAAGTCCTTGATAGAGCAGTTATCAATCGTTTAAAAGAAAAGAAAAAGTCCATTAGGATTCAGAATGCAAAAGTTTAAATAGAGTTAAAACAAGTACAAAATAAATAAATAATGGCTTCAAGCCAAAACACCTGAATTAACATCTCCCGTCTTCTTTTTCTTCAAACAAGCGCTGCTCTGACAAGCCCCCCATCTCTTTTTAATATCCTTGCAGAGACTTGATGCTGTGCTCACCACTTCCTCTGAAGGATGACACCTGCAACAGCAATGAACTCAGTTACCACAACACTGCTCAAGTTATAAGGTTATATCCCTCCGTGTACTACTGCTGGTTACTGAGCTGGTTTAGTACAGACGGCAACCTTTGGGCCTGAAAAGTGCCTTAAAGCTGCATTCTCTCTAGTGTCCATCTAGGGGGCGACTCCTCTGGTTGTATAGAAGTATATGCTTCATGTGTTAAAGCTGCATTCTCTCTAGTGTCCATCTAGGGGGTGACTCCTCTGGTTGTATAGAAGTCTATGCTTCATGTGTTAAAGCTGCATTCTCTCTAGTGTCCATCTAGGAGGCGACTCCTCTGGTTGTATAGAAGTATATGCTTCATGTGCTAAAGCTGCATTCTCTCTAGTGTTCATCTAGCGGGCGACTCATCGGGTTGTATAGAAGTCTATGAAAAAATGACTTTAGGGCGGGGCTACAAGGTGATTGACAGGTCGCTACCACGGTGTTGTCTTGCTCCCCCCGAGCAAGACAACAGTCTGTGTTTTAGTCTGAGACATTTAATAATTTTTCAGTGTTTTTTTCACTTGAAAGTCAATTGTAACATCTTTGGTCGCCTAAAAATGTCTTAGTCAGCGTTGGTTGTACTTAGCGCCGCCCTCTCGGGTCACTACTGGTTGCAAAAATAAAAACAAGATTGCCCGAAACCGAGGCTTCAAAAGCGTAGTCCACAAACCAATGCCTACTTCCACCCATACAGTCTACGGTTCAGGGCAACAAGCTGGCTGCTGCATACTTTCTCTTGGAATCAGAGACAGAACAACGTGCTGTTTGTAGTTATAAAGATGCATCTTCCTCAGTACTTCCCTGGTATTTGGAGAAAACGTCTGTTGTTGCCTGGCTTGCTCATTTAGAGAAGAGAGTGAGAGAGCTGACAGTACACCGCCATCGGGGTACAGAGACTAGCTGGAAATAATATAGTCATCTAGCACACTGACGAACTCAAGATTCAGTAAAAAGCCTCACGGTGGTTTTTGAGTGACAGCGTGGTTATTTAGGAGGTGACCGTTGCTTATCCTGCGACTTAGGCCTTGATCCTTTCCTCTCAGGCCTCTAAATGAACAAGGATCTTCTTACACTTTGATCTACAATCACACAGGCTCTAATTCAATCTGGATTCTGGATCAGGAAGCCAGCATATGCTGTCAGGAGTAAATAAATACTACTAGAAAAGAGACAGATGAACAAAAGAGCCAGAAACATTGAAAAACCTGAAACGTATCCATTTGGAAAGTACTTTGATTAAACGCTAAGAAGCCTGAAGACTTCTTTTTTTTCTTCCTTGTCTATTTCTTCCTTCTCATCTCCGCCTGGCGTCACATCACAGAGTTCTAAATATGGGATTGTTTCATTCTTTGTGGCAAGTCCTGCTCAGTTTTATTCCTGATCACTTCCCCGCTCCATCAGATAGTGTTCAGAATGCAGCCACATGTGTGGACCCTGTTTCAAATCTTTCAGTCTTAATGTCCCGCAAAAAGTGTCTCACTTCCTCCTCTTCCGGGCAGTACTGGGAGTGTGTATGATCTGCTTTGTGTAGCATTTCTCCCTCGAGTCTTTGTGAAGACGGTTTATCTGGTTCCAGCAGAGCAGGTTCTAATAGAGAGGAAGCTGAGGGCCAAACACACTTAGGCTTTAAAAGGCTGGGGCCATGTGGAAATGGCCTATATAACCGCAGGAGGCTCTTAGGATCGGCCGGGCCTCGCCAGTAAATGAGTTGGGCGGCGGACAGCCCGTCTACGCCGAGGAGCTGTGAGTGCATGATTCTCAGATTGTCGTGCAGTTAAACGTCTCAGACGTGGAGTGACTCTGCAGTAAAGGTAGAACGTCATGTCTCGCCTGAAGGAGGGATCGGGGATGGTCACGTGACTGCAGAGAGCTGCAGGGATGACGCTCTGGTTCCCTGAACAGAAAGCCAATGGGATTTTTCCATTTGATCATTGCAGAAAATAAGCTTTAAAGACAAGACTTCATGTTACTTTTGTTCAGCAAGATAATCTTCACAAATGACCACTTTTATATAAACAAACTACACCACATAGCCACTTGTTAGCAATAGCCTTTTTTTTAAAGGCAGCTGCAAAACCCAGGAGTGGTATTTACTGAAGTATTTTATGTCCTAGAACAAAACGTGAAAATCGAAAAGCGCTTGTGTTAACCACAGACCTTATTTCAGGCATCGAACCAAAAAAAACATTGTTATTTAAATGTTTTAAACCATTGAGACGAGGGAAGTTCAAAAACGCAGACTCATTTCTGGGTTTTAAGACTCATTTCTGCAGCAATGTACTATCAGTTCTTGAAACCGTGGCGAACATGTATAACTGGTGCTCTATCGTATAACTGGGAGGGTGCACTTCACAGTGAGTATGCGCTAGTGTCATATTAACCACCTTTCTCCTGTGTAGTTATCTCTTTTCTCTAATCTGTCCTCACTGAGCCCGTAAACTACTTTTCTTCTGTATTGTATGACAAAGACATAATGCTCGGTGCCTGCTCTCCTTGAAACATGTTTTCAGCAGGACAGCTGTGTTGCTGCATACTCCTGACAGCAGTGAACGCGCTCAACGTCACAGTCATCTATCTTGGACCCAGGCAGTGAGGGATGTGTCTGACATTTGTTCAGTGGTGCTGTGGTCAGATCCGCTGTTAAGACTCTTTGTTTTCACATCACCGCAGGGAAGAGGACCGCCGAGGCCCCTCTGTTCAGACCTCAGCGCAGCACAAGCCCCCGTGGGCCCAGATCAGCTCTCCGCGGAGCGACCCCACAACACGTGAAGCTCAAACTCGAGCACTCGAGTGCGTATGTGCCGACACGTCCCCCCCCCCCCCCCCACCCCCTTCTCTGCTGCGCACCTCTTTTACACACAGGAAATCACCCGGAGATAGACGAGAGGAAATTAGAAACACCCTCCCAGCGTCCCCGAGTGAAAATATTTGAAACTCCGGAGAAGAAAAAAATCTCAGCGGAGAGATCTGCAGCGAACGGAAAACACATCCCTTTGTTTTGAAAAACCTGATACCTCTCCAAATGTAATCTTCCTGTGCCTGCACCAGACGGGACACTGCGTTTCCTAAGTGGCCGGTCAGATGAACAGAAGGTCCACACAGCAACCCCCCCCCCCCCCCCCCCACACACACACACACAGGCTCTCTGGATAACCCACCCACTCTTAACCTTCTGCACATCCTCCTGCACTGTTCAGCTCCGTCCAAAAACACAGTTGGAACAGCGAGTGTACTGGTGTAAATAGTGTCTCCCTGTAAATGAACGTGATTAATGCGTGTATCTGGAGATGACACTAGCACATGTGTGTCGCGGTGCAGAAATGTACACAAATTAGGATTTTTTTTCTATTCCCTTGCGACCTCAGAAAGCAGCTCTCCTCCCTAATGTCTATGAGAGAGGCATCCAAGCGTGATGCCTCCTGACAACAGATAGGCCGGGTCTCACCCACACGCCACCGCGAGCAATAAGCTCGTGGCCTGGCACGGCGGCGCGGCCAGGCAGCCAGCCATCCCTGTGGCCCCGCATTCCTCCGCTCCAACACTGCTTACAGAAGCTGACAAGCGCTGGAGGTCTCCCTGGCCGAGGTGGAAATCTGCAAAAATAAACGCTTTAGGTGACATGAAGGCTTTGTTTGTTTCTGCTGGGCCTCGGCTGTTTGTGTTAGCGCGGTGGGTTAATTGCGACTTTGATCGCTGCGTTTATTGATCCAACAGTGGCCTGAGGAACGCGGCCGGTGTGACCCGGCCCCGCCTCGCCCGGCTCCCAACCCCCACTCCAGCATGGAGGGGGTCGAGGGGGTGGCCACGCCAAACTAGAGCTGAAGATGCCCTGGGAGAGGGTGGCCATGACTAGTACTCTGATGTGATAGCTGAGGTCTCCTTTAAGGATAGAGGGTGGCTTAGTTTAGGAGCTGGGGAATTGGACTGGGCTAATAAAAAAATCCGGCTATACACGATCCAGGGTACAGGGACTAGGCAATGTATCGACACTATATTAATATCAGGATATTCATTAAAACCTTTATTTAAGCCGAATATCGTTAGGGTTCACCTCAAAACCCGCGGGACTTAAAGCAAGATATGAGGCTAGATATTGTACTATTTCAATATGGCATAAGTGTGGTCTTTTCTTGGTTTAAAAGGCTGCATTATAATAAGGTGATGCCATTCGCAGAACTTACCAGACTGCTATAGCTGTTCTAGTATTTGCCTTTACCCAGTAATTATATTCACATTATTTGGCAGAAATCTCATTGTGTAAATGTTTTTGCAAAAGCAGCAATAGTCAACCAACAATATTGTTGCAATATCAGTATCGCGGTATTTGCTGAAAAGATTCGGTGGTATTTGACTTTCTCCGGGTCACCTGGCCCGAGCTCAGAGTCTATCAAAGCTCTCTCGTACACGTCGGGCCTCTGCTTGGCTTGGTTCATCCACAGTAGTAGTGTGGCCAGACCATTTAGCTGTGGGCCAGCTGAAGTGCGAGGGATGGCTGTGTTTGTTGTGCAATATGCGATACTGGGCCAAGTTGGATCCGATGGTGATGGAGTGCAGATGAAATTGGCAAAATTTATTGGCAAAAATCCTCACCACCGTTGATTCCTGTGGTACGACCGAATCATGTGACCCCGGCCGATCTGATTTGACCTTCCGTTTTGGCGCGGCTTCCTTATCCGTCCCGAGACATGCAGGTGGACGCAATGCCCCGACAAACCAGGATCGCCTCCAAACCTCCAGAAACACGTTCGGAAGGTCAGGGTGAAGACCACAATCACTTTTCCCTGACAATTTTTTAAAACATCTCAATCTTGAAATTCTAGCTGCTGTGAGTGTATATATTTTTTTTAATATACTGATGAAAATCAGTTCCAGGTCTCCAGGCCTCTGAGGTTCAAGAGGTTACAGACACAAGAGAATCCCGGTAAGCGCTTTTCCAGCGCGGCCCGGTGAGAGGGTCAAATACGTGTGTGCGTCTGTAATGGCTGTGAGGTCATCGGTATTGACACAGCAGCAGATGATGGGACGGGGATCTGGCCACACACACGCGCACAGTGGTCTCAGTCGGTAAACAGCTAATGGCACGTCTACTGTGACATTGCGGGGTCTTGATTTAGATCAGGAGACACCAGAGAGGGCGAGTAATCAGGAGAGAATGTACACCCTTTCTCTCACTATTCCCTCAATACCGCTGATCTCCTTCCTTCCTTCCACTTCTCTCCGTGTGGAATCTTTGTGGAGACTCAATGACAGGAGAGACGCCGTATGTTCTGATCCCAGCATTAACCCTTTCTCTTTGTTTGCGCGACTTTTAGTGAAAGAAACCAGGGACTGCGAGCTATAACAGAAGCCTGCTTATTTTCTCCATGCTCCTAAACATTAAACACCACCGGCATTTCCTGTTGTGCCATTTCCTGTCAGGATACATAGAATTCATCTCAGTTGCATCCTGAGAGCAGTCTGTTTGGCAGCATGCAGCAAGGTATGCTAGCATGCAGATGTATATGCGCTCGATAAGGTGCAATATTGTTAGAGATGGGTCACACGTATCAGATATAGGACTGAGGTTCCAGATCCACTTTAGGATTCATATCTACAGTATAAATGTAATAATGGTGGAGAATGTCCCGCCGGCAGCGTTACGGCTGCAACAAAGCTAATAAGCTATGTTAGCATCTTTAGCATGGAGCTAGGGCGGCGGCTCCAAGCCCAGAACAGGAGAAGTGATAAACAACGTTACTGTTTGTATTTTCACAGTAACGGTCTCTTTGGCTTTCAACTGCTTTCAGCGTCCGGCCGGCTTTTCGTTTGATGGATTTTCGGCTCGTTGTGCGTTGAGAGGAACTCGGTGCTCCCAATAAAGATTCTTCAAACGCTCAGCTAGTGTGTGTGTGTGTGTGTTGTCAGTTTTTCATTGTGACTAATAGTTGTGCCAGTCAGAGGGTCCATGTGTGATTTACCTCCCAGTGGTTTCTATGTTTTAAAAACGCTATTATTAAATAGTCAGGGCTTTTGTGAGCGTGATTAAGGATTAATTTAATTACTATTTTCAAATCTGGACTTTTCTCTCTCAAGAGGCTTGAGGTTCATCTTAACAGATGTAAATGTATGCACTTACCCATCATAGGGCATCTACTGGACAATGTTAGCGGGGTTTGTAAAATGTTTGAAAAGTTGAACATTTATTACCGCGATCCACATATAAACATTAAGTGGCACCATAACTAAAGCTATACTGGCAGATCAATTGGAAGTCAATTTGACAGACAGACAGGGTGAGGTGTTGAGTGCAGGGATGATAGGATGGAGGAAGGGGAGGGAGAGGATGAAGTAATGTGCCTGCAGAAGGCGCTCCAGCCGGGGGTCAGATCCTGTTCATGGAAACCATCTGGCCAACTCCATCTGAGCCACACCAAACATACAGTACACACGATCCTCTTTTTCTATCTCTCGCTCGCTTTTCCTCCCGCACATTTTTATTTTCTTCTCCTCACTCGCTTCCTAACCGTCTCCTTTCCATCCCTCTACCTTTTCTACCCCACCGCTTCTTCTACTCCTTTTCTCTCACTCTCTCTCAAAAAAAGAATATATCCTACTCATTAATGCATGGCAGCTGCAGGGAGCAGTGTTACTTCATTTTTCCATGGCAACGGGCTCTCTGTTTCAGCAGATCCCATTTCAGTTTTGGTAGCAACGTGCTCTTTTGCCAGCGCTGAACACATTCACGTGTTAAATAGAAGGAATTATTGCAAAATTCCTGAAATAGAATCACCGTTCCTGATCACTGGCAATTATTATCAGGGCCCGCCGAAAACGCGGGTGTCCTCGGGGAGGACGGGGCTGAGGAGGGAGAGATGACAGGATGAGGAGGGCGAGCAGCGGGAGAGGAGGAGGACGGAGAGGTAAGATGTGCTGTGTGCAAGGAGTACCGCAAACGAGTTGGAGTGAAGGTCAGAGCTCCAAGGCTGAGGGCAAGCGGCCATTTGAGGATGAGCCAGCCCACTCTGGCCGGGGCGACAACTGCAGCGCTGCCCTTCAGGCCTAATGTGAAGTGACTACTAAAATAACACCACCTACACATATCGTGGCCTTGCATGACCAGTGGCCTCTTTGGGAGGGAAAAAAAAACCCACGCACTCACATCTTTCATGATCTCTGCTGTACGTAATCTCAAGGAGACTCGGCCATCTTGGAGCTGAGGGGCTCCGTTTGGATGCTGCGTCTCTCTGACCTCACCGCGCCGGTGTTGCAATGGTGGGACAAAGACACTGGCTCTTTTGGTCTCAGAGAAGTAACTCTCGGTTCTTTCTCGAGGAGTATCTACACCAGGGGGGTCAAACTCATTTTAGTTAAGAGGCCACATGCTGCCCATTTTGATCTCAAGTGGGCCGGACCAGTAAAATCATAGCATATTAACCCATCATAATGACAATATTTCTCTATGTTTAAATCATTGGTGAAGGTTTTTGGATGATAAACTCTATTTTAAGATCTTTCTACAATAAACTAGAAACATAAAGACCAGAAATTCAGACATCAGCCCACTGTTTACCTGCCTGGGCTCTCCTCTGCAGATTCCCTCGCAGTTGGGCAATATGTGTAGTAATGTCATTGGTCCGATCAATTGAGACTGTGGCTCAATGGTTAGCATGCCTGTCTTACAATCAGAGGATCAGTGGTTCAAGCACTGGCTCAGCTAGTTTTTTTTTTTTCTTTTCTTCTTTTTCTGTAATTTTAACAATTATCCCGCGGGCTCGCGGGCCGTATGTTTGACACCCCTGATCTACACTGATCAATGACAGTTTAAGACAGTGGTTGGCCTAGCTTCATGGTTAAACTGAAGCGTTTCTCATGGACAGGTTCTTAAGGAGATCAAAAGAAGTTCTCTGATGGCGTTCCTGGTAACAGGAGAAGAGGGTGCGACGAACTCAGACAGAAAGGAATGTCGAGGTCCTGAAGTCACAGAGGTACCACCGGCTCTGAACCATTTCTAGGGTTTTAGTTGATGCACTGGGCTGCAGATGGAGCGTGACATCGTGGATTGGGATAATAATCTGTACATTAACAGCGCGTGACGGGGCCATCGCCGGGAATCAATGCTGACTAGGCCTGCCATTGAAAAAGACAAGTATGGTGTCAAGAAGGAGCAGAAAGCCACAAATAGAAGCAGCGCATGTTCGGCTTTTTCCAGCTGCTGTTCTGGTTTTAGACTTTGAGTGGGATATAAGACATTACATAAGCTGCACTCAGGTCGCACTGTAATGAAATGCACAGAGCAGTGGGACAGAATTGCTTGCACAGATCTTTTTTTATATTTTAGGTTTCTTGAGGTAAGATAAAGGATGATGCAGCAGAGTGCATTAGACCTTGAAATGTATGACTCCAAAATGAAAATACAGAACGTGTTTTATTCCATTCTATGCTATTTGTGAGCTGCTGACACTAGTGGAATAAATGACAACAGACAACGGCTGAAGATGCGAGCCTCGTGCACTGTAGCTTTTCCAATCTGCCTCCGCAGTCTAGAATCTGAGCAAGACCTTTACCTTCTTGCCAGCCGTAGGAAATAATTTATGTCACGCGAAGCATCTGCGACTATGAGAATTTTTAAAACAATTTACACAATCTCCAGCTATCACGTGTTCCTATCCTGTTTAAACAGCCTTAAGTGGTCTCAGCAGCCGTAGAATAATAAATACCGTTGTAACTTTTCTCTCCCCGATCTCGTTCAGCCCCGCACCCCCTCTCTGTAAAAAAAGGACGGAGAGAGCCCCGCATGCCAAATTGGGCACATGTGCAGCAGAAGTGTGAGCCATTAGGTATTCTGTTTACACCGCACTAAAATAAATGGAGTGGTTTTAAGTTTGGGGATATCCAAGGCCGGGGTACCAGCTGTCGGGTTGTTTCGGGCTTGGTCCGCTTCCACCCCCGTGTCAGCGGGACAGACTGTTTCCTAATTACTGCTGCAGTACGCGGTGTGGTCCCGGTCGCACAGCCGTGGGGGACAGAGGGAAGTGGAGGCAATGACGGGCTCAGCAAACTATTAGCGGGTTGAGTTAACTTTTGTGGAAGTACTGTAAACAGCTCAATGCGCTGACATGGGACCCGGGCTCTGAAGCCTTCGTTCAGTCCACATGCGTCATGGCCCCTTTCATGTTTGACTGACGTCAGTTTGTGTGGTCCTAGCAATAAGAATTAAGATGAATTAAGAACGGTTGGACCTCTGTATCACCAGCTATTGTTTACGCGCACAAAGAAACTTGCCCAAAAGCAGATTTGGTTTATTATTTGGAACAGAGTATCACTGTTTCCACGAATAAACCTGTTAAGAGAAAACTTCTGTGCTCCTGTGATGCTCCGCCTGCAGAAACAACACATTGCCCAAAAAGCTATGAAAACGGAATCCTGTGAAGTTAGGGTCTCTGTAGTGAGATGATGAGCTGGTTGTCGCCACCATGTGACCGTCACCTTGTTTGAGTCAGGCTGTGTGCTGACAGAGGAAACAGACAGTCCAAGACGTCCGTGCTGCAGTGATCTGTGGGATCATGAAGTACTCCACGCATCCCGAGTACTGAGAACATGAGTGGAAGGGTGGTATTTTAACGCAGTTCTGATGTTTACAGTGGACAAACAAAAAACAGGACATTTGAGTGAGCTAAAATAATACTTCACAGTAACGTTTGCATCCTGTAGACCAGCAATCATTCATGAACAAAGATGTCCATAATCCTCAATCAGTAATGTGCAGAACCACATGAGTACCGAGTTCGTGGACACACACACACACACACACACACACACACACACACACACACACACACACACACACACACGACGTTCTGTTCCTGCATCAAGAGGAGCCCTGTCAGAGAGTTGTCGGCACTTCCTGATGTCTTTCAGATGGGCCTGGTTGTGATGTGGGCTCTGCTAACCGGTCCAGTCAAGATGCAGCGAGCGTCCACACAATGGGAGCGCTTAAGCACCCAGTCAGACACTGAGACAGACGGACGGACGAGGGGACGTCCAGCCAGCCAGCCAGCCAGCCAACCAGAGAGGCAGCCCGCCGCAGAGCGACACCAGACGCTACGCCATATGGTCACAGCCACAGAGAGCGAAGCTAAAGCTCAGAGCATCAGAGAGACAGAGGAGGACAGGGAGAGGGGTTAATGGTCCCCAAAGCAGAACTGGGAGTGGTGTTTGGAACTGTGAAAACTGCTCCCTGATGTGTGAGACGGTCCATAACTTCTGTATGAGGTGAAGTCAAAGAGCAACACGTTGGCCCTTTTCCTGATGCTAGAACACAACAACTAAATGTGGTAAAGATATTGGGAAGCAAATAATTCAAGGGTTTGTTATTGTCATTTTATAATACGGGTAGATCAAATCAAGCATTCTGATGAGAGTGAGTCACGGGGTGTACTTTATTCAGCCATAAAGTACTGTACAGCCTGTTTACATTTAGAGCGTTCCATATCAGTGCGCACTTAAAATAACAGGTAGATTTAAATTGTGCGACCGTTAGTTGTCATTTCAAGCTTGACAGTTACCAAACATGTTTGGTGTAAACTTTGATATTTTGGGGGGAATGACTTTTGATGAGTGTCAGTGGTGAATAATGTATTTGTGGTCCCTGTTTCTGCTGTACAGTCAAACGTTGATACGGCTCACCATCAGGAGAGCAGAGCAGATAACGCTCTGAGAGCAGACTAGTTAGCGGGGAGCGAGTGCATAAAACCTGAAACTAAGATGAGGAATGAAAAGGGTTTGATCACAAAATCGTGATAATTTCCAGTGAGACATAATTATGTCTCTAAACATCATGGAGGAGAAAAATGACGGAGAAAAGACAGCCAGAAGCAGCAGAAATGCGATACACAACGTTTGGTGGCTACAACTATTTTGTGCTGAAAGGGAGCTTACTATTATTATTTATAAAGTCGCAGGTACCCGTATTATAAAAGCAATAAGGTACTCGAGGCAGTACTGTGTCTACAATAATGTACAGTTCAAGGGTTTGCCGGCCCTCCGCTGCACGTCGGGCCTAACAACTCCATTGAACAGTACATTATTGCCTCGAGTACCTTATTGCTTAAATGCAAAAGGACTGTGAAAGAATGCAAATGGGTGGACTCTTGTCAACATGGGGCCTTGACCCCGCAGTCCTATAAGGACATGCCACTGGACTCCTCTGCCCTAGATACAGTGAAATCTGCTTATCACTGACTGATGAGCTCCTTCAAAGGAAATGAGTCTCAGCTGATCCTATACACACGACAACAAGAAGGAGAATAGTTTGGTACCTGTAGAGTAAGGCGCTTGACAACGTCCCAGGCTTGGGCGATGAGCTCCTTCATTCTCTCCTCGGAGGTCGTCCATGACTCCCCCCCTGTGGTGTCGGGCATCACCTTCATAGGGATGGACAGCGGCCGTGATTCTAGAGAAGACAGAAAGCGCTTCAGTACTGTGGTGACCCAATTAGTTTTGTTTGTGTGATGAAGGGTCCTGTGATGAGTACTCTACCACAGAAGTCCTGTCGAACCCTGTAAAGTAGTATACTGTATAGAAGCAATAGTACATGAGACTATGCACTGTCCTGCATTAATCCTTTATTTAAACAGGGTTCATACACATTCTGACCAATGGATTTCATGACTTTTCCATGACTTTAAACTACATTTCCATGAGCAAACATTTAGTGAAATCTGGGTGTAAACATAAAAAAGTGAGTAAATGTAGTATTTAAACTAACAATGAGAATTCAAAGCATACAGTAAACCTTAAATGACACAAATGAATGAGACAATAGTTTGATTAAAAGAATAAACATTTATATAGATGCCTGTATGTATGCCTGCTTATATTTTGAGCGTCTTTTAAAAGCATATTCATTATTTCAAACTCAGCGTAAATGAACGACATGAACACATGAATATAACACATTTACAGTACATGACTTTTCCAAGCCTGGAAATAACCATTTTAAAATTCCATGACTTTTCCAGGTTGTCCATGACCGTAAGAACCCTGTTCTTACGGTCATGGACAACCTGGAAAAGTCATGGAATAAGGGCTAAGGGCTATAAATACTGAGCAGGACTAAGGGCTATAGGGCTATAAATACTGAGAAATACTCACAGCATGTATATGTTTTATAACAATTGTAATGTTGTGTTAGTGTTGTGTAATATTCATATTAATATGATTGTGGGTTGTTTTTTATTTTGATGCTTTAGCAACATTGTTTTTCTGAAATCTTTATGCCAATAAAGACACATTTCATTGAGCTGAAGTACATTTCATTGAATCATTTCAGCTGACAGGAAGAAAACACAATCGTGTTGAAATATACCTGATTTTCATCAACATCAAAGCATGTAAACAAGTTCTGGCAGAAACCTGAAAGAGAGCATACGTCGCCTTCAACTCCCTTCATAATCCCCTGTTATTTTCATTTCAGTATCACGTTATACGACGTTAAACTGACACTTCATTGAGGTGATGTAATGTTGGCACTCGGGTTTCTTGTCTCCTGCAGCGGGAGAGGGAACTATGGGAACTGAGAGAACGGACGCACACACAGCATCCTAGACATGACACGGCCGAGTGAGCCCGCTGTGGTCCAGACGAAGGCCCATCGTCTGCGCCGACACTCGTGGCAACGGCCGACACACAAACCCCACAGCAACAAGCCTCTCGGCGAGTTTGCACCAACCGCGTCGACCCGAGGGTCGACGTGTTCGATGGACAGTTGTGAGAGGAGAAGACAGGCAGATCAAGTAGGAAGGGAGTGAAGAGGGACTGAGGCATGTAGACAGAACACACATCGGAGCGGGTTAGCCTGAGGTCTGTGGATGTTAAAGCCATCAGGCCGTCGGAGGTGAGGTCCCTCTGAAGACACATTAAGACGTATCCCATGATTTAAAAGGTCTGCCTCGCTCAGCATGCTCTATCATGAAACGGCGGTGATGTCACAGCACCGCATGCGCCTCCTCAGACGCCGAAAGGCTCCCAAATAACACCACAAAAAAAAAACAGCCAAACGGGTTGGCGCAGGAACTGGAGCCCGAGGTCGCAGGTGCATGTGTGTAAAGTGTGTGTGTGTGTGTGTGTGTGTGTGTGTGTGTGTGTGTGTGTGTGTGTGTGTGTGTGTGTGTGTGAGGGAGAAGAAACCAGACCGAAGGCCGAGACCCTGGCGTCTGGACTCTCGTACAGTATTTTCTCACACTCGGCGTCCAGGTGCGTCTGGCTATGAAACCCTTTCTGTCACGATGCCTCCAACCGGAGTTACGTCATCACCTACTGCAGCACTCTTTGACAAAACGGATTTTCCAACAAAGTCTTCTCCCCCACTCTTATTGGTGTCTGCGAGCCTCGTACACAACCCACTCCAGCTCGTTCGTACACTTCACTAAATATCCACACACATGGTCGCGCATGGCAGAAATTGACTTTGACAGGACAGATTGTGTTTCACGGACCGTCTTTCCCTGAGTAATGTGCTGTGCAAAACCGCTGTGATATCATTGGCCTGTCAATAGAGTTTTGTCGTCGAGGGGCTGTGTGTGTGTGTGTGTGTGTGTGTGTGTGTGTGTGTGTGTGTGTGTCAGTCAGAGTATTCCTGTCCCACTGCATTAGAGAGCCGTTTCCTGTTCAGCTCTGCGGGGGATGCACACGGACGTGACAGAGCTCTGTGGGTCTCGGTCTTGTGGCCCAGCTGTCTAGACCGGGGAAGACTTCACCCCCAGGGACTGGGCCTGCAGAGCAGTGGAAGGGTGCACCCACGTTGACATCAACGTCTGTGCACACAGTGTGTGTGTGTGTGTGTGTGTGTGTGTGTGTGATTTTAACCCCAATGGTGGTTACCACAGTCTCACTACTTACGTCAGTGTCCTGGTTGTCCCCACTCTTCCATACCCAGAATACATCTCTGCCCAACCGAGCGGTGGCTTACAACATTGGAAAATACAAAAACACAAACATATAATGTAGCCACACACACTGGCCTGACAACACGCACCGGAGCAAACATTCCCCAAACACACACACTTACCAAGCCCCTCCAATCTACCCAAATAATCTATTACACACCGTGAGATTGACCGTACATGACTAGAAGTTGGAGACTACCTGGCCGCATGTGTGCATTTTAAAATATGTGAGCTTACGTGAGCGAGTCGGTATGCAGTGTGCCACATGCAGTAAACCTGTGGAACGCATTTTATGATGTAGTATTAATACATGTGTACATGCGAGCACAGGGCCTGAAATTGGGCCAATGATTGCTAGTTGGAGCAATTACTATGAAATTCAACGTTAACGCCCTGAACCTTACATGCCACCTTTAAAATGTTAATACAAGTCGTGTTCTAGACTAGAGCAACCCATCACTCTTCTATGAGAATATTACCTTGGGGCCGCGTCTCAAAAGTGGTGCTGGCCGCAGTTTTCATCTAAAAACTGGTAACTCCCCTAATCCTTTGGACCTTAAGGCCAACCTTCACCTGAAATAGACCGAGGAAATAAGTCATTTTTTTACTTTAGGGGGTGAGCAAGACTGCTTGGGAGCAAGACTCCTTCCCAAGAGTGAGTCTGTTAGGCCAATCAGAGAGTGCGCTAAAGCACCGCATAGGCAGTAACAATGCGAGGCCAGACTGGTCTCCGCTTTGTTTTAAATACCATTCCAGGACTCTGTTTGTTAATCCTGGGGTCATTATTTGGAATGAAACTGCCATATCTTGTTATAGTGACTTGGCGCCCGCCATTTCTGCAGGGAGGGGATTGAACAAAAAGAGGGAGGCAGGCAGGAACAGAGAATGAGAAAGACAGAGAGGACGCAAGAGGTTGAAATTCAAATGAAAGAGAAATATGACAGAAGCGCCCAAAGCTCTTAAACCTGCCCAGGCCTAACAAGTCCTGAGAGTCCTTTTAAAGTGGGGTTATTCCCCCTGTCTCGTGCCATCTCAGCCATGTCCTCATTTTCACCCTCCGTTAGGCCATTAGGCTAATATCTTATTGGCCAAACCCTGACCACACACCCTCCTGTTTTGTTCTCACTCTCTCCCACCACTCCCATCGTTCTCTCCCAGTGTTGGGCTGGTGTGCTGGGCTGGTGTGCAGGGCTGCCAGTCCGCGTCCCCATAAACATTCTGGTGGAGATTATTCATCCTCTTTAACGGCTCCATCACATCTCCCCGCGAGTGGAGGGCCCGGGTCTTTTCAGCCCACAGCCTGGGCCGGGAGGCTCGGAGCCACACAGTGACTTCAAATCAGAAAAACTACTTTTTTAATTTTAGAAATGTCTGCTTTCCCTCCAATATAATGGCCCTAGATGGCACTCTGCTTGTGGTGATCATAGCACCAAACACAATGCACCACGAGCCAAGGGTGTAGCTCGCTAGAAAGAAAATAGTTCTAACATTAAACAAGGTCTGTGCATTATTTTGAGTAACTGGGTCACGATTTCTGGAAAAACACATTAATGTGGATTCTTTTTCAAATATATTAGTTTGGTGCTTTGAGCACCACAAGCTGAGTGTCCCTTCTCGACAGCCGATTCCTCCAAACTAGGCAACTCACACGAAAGCCATCTGGACTGATAATGTGCACTACAGGTGAGAGGACGAATGTGTATTTTACATGTTGGAGTTACTGTCCCTTTAAATGCTGAAACAAATTAACGTCGCCTCATTTGATTTATAACAAAACACCGCCCCGTGCAAAACACACATGCTTAAATTCACTCAGATTTAACCGGCAGGCGGCCCAAAGCATCCATATGTTCTTCCCGAGTGGTTGAGCAAGTCGCCCATAAAAAGCAGCCGCGTCGAGGGGTCTCAGCGTTTCCCCCGCGCCGCCTGCTATCTTCCTGGTATGTTCCCTTTTACAAATGGTTTACAGTGAGTTGAAGTGTTGTATATTCTGTTACAGCTGCGTGCAGATTCAGCGATGGGGCTCTTTAATAAACCTGCCCGCCTATTTGTTTTGGATGCGAGTCGCTGTTTGTTTAAATATTTACGCAACTCCATTTGTTACGGGGTTATGGAAGCCGCCGTGGAAAAAAGAGTGGCGGCGTGGCCGGGCCGGCCGAGGGATGTGGGCGAGGGGAGGGGGCAGTGTTTTAAGAGTTGGATCTCAACCCATGCTTTAGGAAGTCCCCTAATAACCAGTCAAGGTAACTGCGGAGGGATGACTTCTCAATTCAGGCATGCAGAGACAGACCGACGTCTCTGGCGAGGAGAAACGCGAGGAAGAGGACGTTCAGCATCGCTATCCAACCTATACGATCTCTAGATCTTCAGGAGACGGGAGAGGAGAGAGTTGTTACCGGCCAGAGCGTGACACAATGTGGAAAGAATGAAAACAAAAAGACACATCTTTCCACTGCGACAGCAAGACCCTTTTGAAGCGTCCCTGGTGAAATCATCTCAACCCCTCCTCCTGTTCCTTTGTCATCTGACCCCCCTCCAGCCTGCACACCGATCCACCCGACGACTCGACCCCGACTCGCCTCTCTGCTCCTCTCACTTCAACCCGCGAAAACCTCAGCCAACATCCACAAAGGCCTAATACCCTTATCATTCAGGAAAAGCAGAAAAGGGATACATGAGGACACATCTATTCCCCACAGACAGAGGTTTGCACGGGCTCATGGGTGTGCGGAGGCCAGAGACGTCCTCATCAAGTCGAGTCCCCTCCAGACTGCAGCCATGCTCCTCAGGGGGCGACTCCTATCTCATTATTCCTCCAACTTCTTGTTTTCTTTCCCCACTCCAACCATCATTACCTTGATAAATTATTGACTTTACCAGAACATTTTTACTATATAAATAACTCCACAATGAAAATATTATCCCCTTCTGAAAAGCGCACAGCAGCCAATAAAAACCTGCCTGACTTCCATCAGGCTACTTGGGCTGGGATCGTAGTTATGTATGACTGCGTGGTTCTGCCTAAAGTCCTCTCATCAGTTCTCAACATGTGTACATGCATGCATATGTTCCTTTCTTTCTCCAGCAATATATTGATTTATGTCCTTCCACAATATACGTCTCTCAACCGTGAAACCTGGACTTCCCTCCCTGTTCCCGACCTTCTTGCTGGCGCGCTATAGGTTGAGATCACAGAAAAGCCATCAGTAAGGAACCGTCTTGTAAGGAACGGTGTCTTCTGACTGGTAATAAGAACGATGAAAATGTTTCCATGTCTCGCTTTCTCTCTCTAGTCCTCCCAGTAAACAGCACAATTACATCTAATCCCATCATCCAGACCACTAGCAGACAGGAACTAAGACAACAGTCCTCCTTCCAACCTCTGACGAGCGCCTCCAGGTCCGTAGGATAAGTTTCTCAGCAAAGAGAAGTATGTTCTCAGGGCTAATTTTAGGATTGAAAAGCAAAGCCAGTGAGATCATTACTCTGGTAGATGTTGGAGAACAATGAGAAGCTCGGGACTGGAGAGGCTCTCCATCAGAAACGCCGCGGCCAACGAGAACATTCATTAGGGACAAATAAAGAAAAACACTTAGAGGTTAGTTTTTATGTGAACCAATTTGTGGCGTAATTGTGCGGGCAGACAGAGATCGACCTCGAGACTGAGGAGAGACGACTTGTTCGCGGAGTCGCTCGTTCTTATGAAGGATAATCACCGAAAAACAACGGTTAACACCTCTGATGATGTTCCTAGGCAACGTTCAAACACAAACCTGGGATGTGAGCTAAATGGTCAAAGACCTCGAGTCTATCCACCAGACTACTTAGTCAGAACAGAAGAAAGCCTGATGGACTGACCAGAAATATTAGCTTTTATAAAAGCTAACCAGAGCCATGCAATTATGAAAAGGGAGCATTTTGAAGCACAAAAAAAACATGAGTACATTATTCCTCATGTGATGGAGAGCCAATCTTAATTGCAGACGTGTGTCTTTCGTAACGATATATTTTACCATGTGCTGCGCTCAAAGTCTGTCATCCACCGGAACTGGCCTCGCTCCAGAGAGTCAGCGGCGTTTGGTAACATGTGCCCTGTATATTTAACGTGTGCAGCGACCAAAACCAGAGAGGCAGAGTGAAATATTTGGTTGCCAAATGGAGTCGGAGCGGATACGGGTGGTGCCATTGGAGCCGGGCAGGCCCACACAGCCCCCAGAATGATATCACCTTGCCCTCAGTGCTTTCTGGGGAAATGATCTGCAGTGAGCTGGCCCTGCGTGTCTCTGTACATTTGCCTACACATTAACAGGCACCTTACGAAAGCCTGCAGGAAAGTCCCCCCCTTGATTGCTGCGAAACTGTAGCTAGGCTGAGTGTGGTAACAAAACAACATAACACTCGCTTTACATCATAAAAGTGCCAGGCATGTGTTCAAGTGGCCAATTGGAAGCAGCGACATCCAGCGAGTGCAATTGTTCTGAGGAGGCTTTGAACTGATGAAAAAGCTCTGAAAATGATTTTCTTCCAGCGGATTATGATTTGTTCTGCGATTCCCCAAGGTGATTTATGCGAGGAAATCAATAGCTCCAGTGGAAAACTAGGATAATCAATAGGCACAGAGAGAGGCTGCGCTTGCCAGATTATAATCGGGTGGAACATAACACCGCTCTATATCAATATTCCATACATCCAGCACATCGGGTCATTTAATCTTATAACAGCATCTCAAACAACCGCACTCTGGACATGCCGACTTATATGTTTGAATTCACCACTTTAAAGCATATTGTGTGTGTCTGAGCGGAGCCCAGAACCTGGAGGTGAACAGTACCGTTGATTCCCTTTCTGTAGTAATCTGTAGAGGAATGTACAATGTCTGAGAAAATGACTCTACTTCTCTCTTGATGTATTCCCTCAGTAAACATTGTAAACATGAGTTTATGTCTCAATCTCTAGTTTCAAGTCTTCTTCAATACAGCATGATGTTCATTTAGTAAATTATGGTCATTTAGAGTCAAACAGACCATAAAGCAGGGGATGATTTGGGGCGGGGCTACAAGGTGATTGACAGGTCTCTACCAGAGACGTATACGGCGTCTCTACGTCACTCCTCTACTTTCCAAATATGATAACATCCGTTCATCGGTTGAAAAAAGACAAGATGGCGACGGCCAAACCGCCAAAGTCGTGCCTTCAAAATGGCAGTCCACGAACCAACGGGCGACCAAGTCCACTTCTTTTAAACAGTCAATGGTTTCAATAAGGGACTAACAGCAGTAGTGAGGACGTTGGGACTACAATTGTTGTGGGATGAAAAGTAGTTCCTTTCAAGCATATTTAATACAAGCAGCTCCTCACAAAGTGACTCAAGGGAAAGCTCAAAGGGAGTGATCCAGGGTTGCAACACGGCACACAAGTATCACAAGCATTCGGGGGACTAAATCATTTGCACACTGAAGTCAGATTCATTCAGCGAAACAGCAGCATTGTGGTTCCTATAAGAGCCTCATGATGACGTCTTCTCCTGAAGGTCAGCTGAGTAGCAGCGCCGGTGGCAGTCCAGTTGGCTGCTGCCTCCGTCTCATGTGTTCACTCCCCATGCGTCGCTGTGAATGTCTGTCCGCACACGTGTTGACTCCAACTGGCAAACAACCTGCACATCTCTCCTCTGTTTACCCACACAGATGACCGAGGACTGAAAAATGAAACCCCTTAAGAGTCCCCGGAGAAATGATGTGCCGGCAACTAAAACCGAGCCTCGTCGTACATCTGGACGTTTATTTGTCATCACGTTAGAACAAGCACATTAGAGCTATCGATGGAAATGCCAAATGGTGAATTAGGAAAAAAGAAGGAAAAAAGGCGCCCTTTCCCAAAAGAGGAAAAATGAGCTGCTCAATTTCAACTAATTTCTTACAAAAACACAATTTATTTCTGGCAATTATTAATTTGCCCCGAAAAGCTTGCTCCATCACAGCCGATGAGATTAAGGCCCATCAAGAGACAATGGACATTTCTCAGCTGCATTCACATCAGCTCTACCCTTTGGTAAATCATCACGGCTTATTGATTCAACCTCAGCTAAACCGCTGGATCGGATGTCCCGGGGTAAACACGCAGCAATTACAAATAGATTCGGAGAAATCCTTCAGATCACTCGCTGCGGCTACACGGCTTTAGAAGATGAAACGCACCCTGCTGACGGGAGAAAGCAGGAGACAGCTTTATGTCCACAGGCACGCATGATAAACTACTAACGGAGCTGGAGTGAGCCCCATCATCTCCCTCCTGTTTAAACGTCCAGCTCCGTATTCACAGTGCGCTCCACACATGGTGAGGCAATTAATAAATCATCTTCACAGAGGCTAATTCCAATCATAACATGTTCGATGTCAGCAGCTCTTCTCATGAGGTGAAGGGCTTTACAGGGGGAAATCCACCCTAACAACAGAGTCCGTATGTTATTCCCATGACCTTTGGTCTTTTAGTCCTGGCTCACCATCGTTCTAATGAGTCTCACTTCATGTCATTTCCGTTTTTGGGGAGGATTCAAACCTAGTCTCACATCAAAATGTGCTATGTTTGACCACGGCATACACGTTTCACAATAACTCCTCTAAGATTCAACCGGATTCAGAACCGGATGTTGCTGCCAGGTCCCTGTTTAAGTATGTCTGAGGATCATGGGTAATGTAGCTTTATGTGATCCACAGAAAGCGCACTTCGTCATGTGACGTAAACGCAGGCAAATAAAAAAGAAAGGAGCAAAGAAAACGTAGGTATTTTAGAGCCGTTATTGTGAAACTCAAGGAAAGAGTCCTACAACCTGGAAATGAGTCGGATGCCTAAAATAAGGTCTGTAGTTACCAGAAGCTGAAGAGATTTGAAAAGTTTTGTTCAACGATATAAAATACATCAGTACATGCCTCTCCGGTGAATTTAAAAGGCGGTTGTCCAAATAAGACGACAAAACGTCATCACACGAACACTCGCCTCCTTCAGCTTAGTGCTGGTGACGTGAAGTCATGTGACCGCGGTGGAGTTCCCTTATAGCCCAACGTTAGCTTTCCTTCTTCTGCTGCTTCACAAATCATTCAAATTGTGTTCACATGTGAACAAAACATGTAAATAGCATCAATGTGTGTTTGCCACAGAGCTTACTTTCTGCAATAATCCAAAATGCCATTGTCCAGGGAACCAGTGCAATGCTTCCTGGGTTGGCGTTCAGAACTACGTCATGCCTGCAGCACTCAGTGTAGCTTCTACACATTAAGACGTGCAACCGGTTGGTGGATGTTTACCTGAGCTGCCTCAGCAAACTGCTCTTTCCACCTCATTCTACATTACTGAGCTGTTACCCAAGGGAAAGCTAAATATCAGGACCGATCAGTCTGCATACCAAGTTCCTGTGTATCCAGTGTCCACCCCAACATGGCCGGCCAACCCTGGGAATATTACAATATGAAGAATCAACATTCCGTTTATCATCCTCCAACTAATCACAGGAACAATGTATTATTAAGAGAAATGAGTTGGAACGGAAAATCTATTCATGAATCGGAGAAAAAAAAAGTGTATCAAGTATCACCAACAATTCAAGAACATTTTTCATTCACAGCCCAAGATGTAAGGTCATGGACTTACAGAGTATTGTATTGCAGGAAGGATGCATTATATTGTAACACGGATAAGGTGGTTCTAGGATGAAGGAAACAGAATACCTGCCGTGCTGCAAGTCCTCCTCTGCAGCGCTGAGCTGCAGTCTATCAAGATCTGTGACTGCAGGGAGGCTTATTGTTTCACCATGATTGAAACCACAAGGGCTAAATGCCTCTGCCCTATCCTTATTCTGATTGCTCGCGGAAACAATTTGTAACTTTTCATTACATCTCCTCCTGTAACACCGCAGCCATTTCCAGGGAAGATGCTATTCATTTACTTGTGAGCTCCATTCCAACGCAGAGTGTTGGAGTGTTGGGGCACCGAGGGTTGGATTTCAACTAAATACAGTACCAGCCCCTAGTTACCAACGTCTTGTTTTCACTTCACAAGAGAAATATTTGGATAAGAAAGAGCACGAGCCTGACTCAGTATATGTTTCTGACTAACTCGTGCAGTCCAACAATGAGATGCCTGCTACAAATAGAGGCACAACGTCAGCCCGCATGTGACACGCGGGTGTCGTCGGTTCGTTCTAAACATCCAGATCACGGGCTTTGTTTTCAGTTACAAACACCTGAGTGGGAGACAGCGTGACTAAGAAAAGAAACAAAGACAAACAGACTGCTACCCAGAGAGGAAAACAACAAGGTACGGAGATAGACGGTAGCGTTGCCACGATACCATCTCCATACACATACACATGAACCCAAAACAGCAGGAAAAGTCACGGAATAATAAATGACCAAACAAATCTGTTTTTGTATTCATTAATAAAAGTTTAAAAGCAGTGGAGGGTGTGAAACGAAGCCATAAAACAACAGGAGCAATAGACTGTATCTTAGTGTGTTCATATATTGTAATATCCAGCTAGGACTTGAGAAACTCCTTATATATATATATATATATATATATATATTCACATTTCAGACTGTTGCTTATAACAGTCCTAGCAGAGAGAAGTACGAGCAATACTGTAACATATTTTGTTGAGTTGCATCTGTGGTTAAGGTCCCCTCTGTGTATATCGAGGCCCTAGATGGTATTGCTTACCAGAGGGCTTTTATTTTATTGTTTTATTTATGTCTCTTGCGTGCACTTAACCTGTTTGCTGCTGTAATCCTGCAAATTTCCCCACTGCGGGACTAATAAAGAAATATCTAATCTAATCTAAGAAGAAACCGTTATCCACCAATGGGCCGCGAGGATCTGCACGGACGCTCTGTGGACGCAGACACTGGAGGCATGGCGCGCTTTCCAGCTTTGTTCCACATTCCAGTTAAGTTGGTGGCGTATGCGCCACTCGCTGTTTTGCCAATTAGAAGAAGAGGAAGATGATAAAGTGGATGCTTGTTTTGAAGAGAAGTTGTGTGATAACACATCTAAATATAGGCTAATGCGTCGGTACGGGAACATAAAGAGAACAACATGGAGTTGAACTTCTGGCAAAAACCACTTTACGGACGGCATTACCTTTACCAACCGGATTGGGAGATAGACCAAAACTGATCATGTTTTGATCCGTGATTATGCCTTGTCGAGGAGCCGTGGATGGTCAGCACACACACACACACACACAGGCACGCACGCCGAACGTTGCATCAACTCATAAATACAACTTATTAAAACACTGTCATTCCTAAAGTGTCAGTACTAATAAAATGGGGTATTGTAGGTTTTTAACAGCAGGGCATTGCGATTCTTTTCTAGTATTAGCATCCCGTGCAACACTAATAGACAGCTGGTGGATCCCAGGCCGTGTGCATCGATGGCCAGTGTACTCGAGTCAGTTGAGTGTTGCTGACGAGCTGCAGCCTGATTCTGCTTCGTGTGCAGTGTTGGAGCCAAGGTGACTGTTTACTGACGACCCCTAATGAGAGAATATACTGTTGAGATGTGAGTAAGCAAAGATGCTGCGGTTTGGAAAAGCCATTAGTGCCGAATTCATTTTGAATGAAGCAAGGAACAGAGGGAAAACCAGGAGGAAGGCGGCGTGACCTTTCAGCTGCGAGCTTTTAAAGCGAGCAAGGAAACAACCCTAATGGCCTTTTTTTAGACTCCGAAATGTCAAAGGAGCATTTTTCCTATCGAAACACTTGACATCAGGGTGGGGGGGGGGGGGTGGGGGGGACGTCATAGACATGCAATGTTATTTACGGCCACAGGATGACTTCACCCAAAACCGGGATTCATCACTCCTGTTGGGAACACATTTCCCAGGGACTTGAAAAGTAGGAAGAAAAAAAAAAGACAAACAACCTCTTGCTTATTTCCCCTGACTCTTCACTGCGCTGCTTTGGCAGACAATGTTTCAACCGTTAAAGTGTTTAGAGGACGTGGAGCCGAAACACTGTGAGAGTCAAACAGTAGAGGCTGGGAAGTCTTTTACGTATGTATTTATTTATTCGTTTTTTAAACTTTGTAACTAATTCAGTAACATGAAGCCAGCCAAGACGCTCCGTCGGATCGCATTCATTAAATATGTATAGGACGTGAGGGGGAGGTGGGCGATTAGGTCCGTAAATGCACCACACGAGTATTAAATGAAAACCATCTCTGCAGTCAGTGTGTCATGGACAGCTCCTTAACAGAGCGACCGCTCCAGCCATCCTCCCAGGTAAGAGTGGAGGAATATGTGTGCACTGTGCGTGTGTGTGTGTGTGTGTGTGTGTGTGTGTGTGTGTGCTTCAGATGCTTTTTGGGATCACCACACAGCCCTGATGTTTACTGACAGATTCCTCCAAAACTGATCAGATAGCATTCCAAGGCCTTTTGCACTGCTTTTGCTCAGTTGATGAATTGACCCTTCGCTAAGTCCCACCCCTGGAACGTAGACTGGCCAATCGTAGCGCAGCATCGGCCATCAATACATTCAGATGTTCTTCATGTTCAGGTTTCGTGGGTTTGAGTCACGTCGTAGTTAAATGTTGTGTAACAGTGATACTCCATACCCGGAGAGGAGATGTGACATGTGGCGCTAACATTAGCAGAGTAAGTTAGCGCATCATTAAGTAGCATTAGCCTTTCTATGCTACGCTAGCTACTGAAGGTGTACTGAATGTAAATAAATGCTGCTCTTGCTTTTTTCATGATTATATATATATATATATATATATATATATATATATATATATATATATATATATATATATATATATGACGAAGAGTCATTCGTCAGTAAAAAAAAACACTCATCGATTTTGTCAAATAATTGATTTACTTGAAAGATCTGTAAAACTCAAAAGTTGGAGTTTATCCAAAAAACAATCATGCAAAGGCACCAATTAAAATATTGTATTTGCCTGAGATGTGCCCATAATAATTTTCTTGGAAATAAGTAATTCAGCATGGAAAAAAAGCATCAAAACCCCCCATCAACACTAACCTAAAAGCTTAAATCTCACACTAAAGCAAGCAGTCACATCGGTGACGAGGTCCAGAGCTTCATCTCATCTCTGTCCTCCTCTCCCTCTCTGGCCATCTCCATCCAAAGGGCTCAGAGTTTCCTACTTAAGAGACCGATTTGGAAAATTCTGGAAAGGATCTAAGGATCAGACCACAGCGAAGCTGCATGAGTGTGTGAGGGTGTCTGTGTGTGTGGCATGCACAAGTATGTACATGTACATCATAAAACCTGCCAGCCTTTACAGTAGTACGTGTGAGCTGACATGTACATGTATTCTCTGTGTGTATGTGTGTGTGTGTGTGTGTGTGTGTGTGTGTGTGTGTGTGTGTGTGTGTGTGTGTGTGTGTGTGTGTGTGTGTGTGTGTGTGTGTGTGTGTGTGTGTTTTGCTCTGAGCAGGGGGGGTCCCAGAAAAGCGGAAAACTGGCATCGAGGAAGCCTCCGCACAGCCAAGCCACTCATCTATTCTGGGCACCCGAGCCCTCAGTAATACTACCAGAGGAGGAAAACAGAGGAGGACATGCCTGGATATGTGGTGTCCTCTGAGAAACGGGTTCACTCAGGTGTCAGCGAGCCGTAGTGTGTTATGTAACAACATAGTAACATGTCTTCACTGCATAGAAACAGGGTGACATGCAGTAAAAGGTTATTCTGCTACTGAAAGAGCATATCCTAAAACATAGAAACACGTGGAAGTTATTGCACATATCAAGGGAGAAGTAACTGTCGTCGCAGTTTTCGCTTGTATAGTAACCTTTATGGAAAACACATCTGAAAACAAACAAGAGCTTGTGCGAACCTGTTCCCTTGATGTGTGTAAACCTCTCAATGCAATGTCAGAGTAATAGCTTCAATGTCGAACTCACAGCACAGCCGGCGGTTAGTAAACCTACCTGTCACCGTTTTGGTTTTGACCGGGCTGCTGGCATAGTCCGACGCCTGATTGGACGGCTGCTTGGCCAACGGGGTGCTTCCTACCGACGCCTCGTCCTCTCTCCTCTTGGCCACAGGGACTGAACCTGGAGTCTGCAATGACATCACAGCATGACTGAGCGCCTATGAGGCCAGAGGAAAGGAGGTATGCGGTTTGATTGTAACGCAATTAAATGTCCGTTATCAGTGAGATTGTAGTCAAACGTTGTTCTTTATCGTTCCTCCGTTGTTCTGGCCACGACCCAGAGATAACTTTAGACAGCTTTAAAGATGTGGGTCGAACAGGAGACACAATGCATAATGCAACGCAAGACAGAAAAGGGAGGCAGAGAGAGAAAGAGAAAGAGAAAAATGCGGTGGAACACAACAGAGGCCTCCAAGACCAACAAGGACTAGTGACAGCACCATGTTATTTTTGAGCAGTCTCCCATGCTGCTCGCAGGCCGAACACTCACACATCACACACACACACACACACACAGGCTGGCAGTGAGTGGCTTAAAGACAGAAGAGTGGAAGGTTGGTCTGAAATAAGGAAACCCCATTAGCATCAGCCAGCGCTAGGCTATGATGCAGCTGCACAAGGCTGCAGGCCAATGATGTACTGCAGCCTGAGTAAACACCCACACACGCACACTCACACACACACACATTGATGCAGTTGTTTTTTAATGACTGGGTCAGGACCCAAAGGCTGGTTACGGTAAGATTAAAAAATGGGCCCTCAAATTACATTAGTATATGAAACTACTGACTGTGGTGTGGCGCCAAAATCCTTCTGAGGTTTTTGCAACATAACAGAGTGAGTGATACTGTAGGCCAGTAGGTTATTTGCAAAAAAAAGTCACATTTGACTTGAAAGTCAAATTCAGGTCTGGGAAAAATTCTATATATTCTGATTGAGGATTGAGAGCATTAGGGCTGCAGCAGACTGTACATGTTTAGTGTATCGCTCTCCCTCACTGTACCGTTAGCCTTTGACATGCTGAGAGCTGTGCCTCAATCATAAATTTGCTCAGAATTCCATATTGAGCACCTTTAGAGATCTTCTTGCAGGATACTCTTATTAGAAAGACACTTCCAAATAGCATACACAAACACTTATTGGCGGATTTACCAACAAATGCATTGAAAAGAAATGCTATTTTGTTGAGTTGCATCTTAGCTAAATGCTTTAAGTGAACATAAGTACTAAGCAGTGATGCAATGTATATGTCAAAGGCTTTTATTGTGAAAGGTAAGACGAAAACAAGTGAAGCTGCAGAGGAAAACTTTCCACGCCCAAGTGTCCGTTTGACGTAAATATTTGTGACTGTGCGCATAGCATGCAGTACATAACAAAACACTGATTTACAGGGAATACATGACAGTTAAATAACTGTAGCGACAAACAAACCATATGTCTGTTTTGTTGGTTGGGAAAGAATGCTCAATGGTTAAAAAAATAAATAATCAGTCTGTACACTTCATGGAAAATATTTCAAAGCTCTTTGCTAAAAGCAGGTACCTTACCCAATGAGCATCGCTCATTCCTGATGGATGACATAGTATGAGCTAACTCCTTCTACCGCACACACACTGAGGGTGGTGAAAACAGCCAAGGCAAATTCCTGTTTGCTTCTCAACCTTCCCCCCCTCATATTCCCTCTCTCTTCATTACCCGCTTCCCAAACCATCTCCCTCTACCTCACAGATTTCCTGCTGTTTGATGTCCCGTGCTTTCCCCCATTTTCTGTTTACGTCCCTCCACATGTACCTCACATATCTTACGCTCTCTTTCTCCCGTTGGAGTCCCTGTTTGTGACGCTGCTTCTGTCTCACACTCGTCTTCTCTTTCTTCCTCCCGTCAACTTTCCATGTGCCCCCCAACACACGCCTCCCTCCTCTACAGCTCTTCCCATTGAACTCCTCACGTGGGAGACGCACGTCCTTCTCCTCTCGTCCACATCATTCCCTGCCATCCTGACCCTAGCAGTCCACATCCTCTCATGTCCTTCACAGGCTGCTGTGTGGCCTTCAGCTGAAGGTCTGCACAGGGACAGGCCTTGAGGAGTGGCCCTGACAGGCAGCTGAGCTCTCACACACACACACACACACACACACACACACACACACACACACACACACACACACACACACACACACACACACACACAGCGTTGTGTATCGCTCAAACTGGCTGCAGTTCAACTCATAACATCTGTTTACCCTCGTACAGCAATAACCTCCAGAGGAAGGAGTTGGTGCAATTAACTCCCTCTCTCTTTGTCTGTCACACACACACACACACACACACACACACACACACACACACACACACACACACACACACACACACAAACACACACCCTTTCTAAAGTAAAGTATTTCAATATGATACTTTAATGTACTATATATATATATATATATATATATATATATATATATATAATGTGCCTTTATGGGGTTAACCTATGCTATATCCCAGGCAAACAGAGCATGAATGTATGTGTGTGTGTGTGTGTGTGTGTGTGTGTGTGTGTGTGTGTGTGTGTGTGTGTGTGTGTGTGTGTGTGTGTGTGTGTGTGTGTGGCGTGGGCACAGAGACATTCAATGTCCATAACCATCACCGTGACCTCTGTCAAATAAATAGAGAGCGGGGATGGAAGACAGGGAGCAGAGCACGTGGAGAGAAAGAAAGGGTAGCAGGGAACGAGAGGGGGGGGGGAGGGAGGCATTGACGTTTCCTTCAGACTCTCGTTCTGCTTTCTCTATCAATACAGATTGCATGTACAAGTGTGGAACATGTTTAAATGTTGAGCAAAATAAAAAGGACCAGGAAGAGCCGCTTGGACCGGTACCTGCTGCTGCTGCTGTCTGCCGCTGCCTCTGTGAGGTTGGTACAGCAGCCAGGTGCAGAACACCGGGTCCACGTTGACAGCGATGCCCTGGACACTGACCAGCAGGACCGCACCTGGACAGAAAAACAAAGACACACAGGATTTAATCATGCACCTCTGCAGACGAAGACGATCGCAACCCATGGTTAATGGGCCGCTTGTTTTCCGCCCCAAAAAATAAAAGACTAAAAGGAAAGGAAGTACTGCACATCTTGGCTTCACACAAAAGAAATCACCAGACCCGTATACAATACTAAACATCCGTTATTAACCCTTTAAACGCCCTGGAACCAATTTGGGCTCTAGACTTTTTTTTCTTCTTTTTCCCTGTGTTTGAGTCGTCGTAGGAACCCCCAAATTAATTCCAATACTTGTGTTTATTGTATGTATTTGTTCAGGAAAGTCTTGGGGGAAAAAAATGTATATCTGCAAAAAAATCACTTTTAAAAGATATTTTGATCATAACTGTGATCCAGCAAGATTTCCCAAAAAAGATTTCACTGAGTTTTTCAAACTGTATTATGGTGGCCTAACAACAGCCCACATACTAATAAACCACCTTTTTGGAAAGGAGAATCTGAATTTGCAACAAAAATCATAATAGAACACAGCATTTGGGCGTTCAAAGGAGTTTCAGTCAAAAAACGGTGTCGTTCGGTTCAAAAATTGAGCTTACGTAAGTACTTAACGGTTACTTTAATTATGTTTTACCCCAGATGTATCTTCTCACAAGGGTTGTGGTATTGTAGCAATTTAAATGAAGTTAAACAACGATGTGGTTCCGGAGATAATATGTTGTAGTTTTTTGTCAGATTTTCGCACACTGGTTTTAAAGGGTTAATACAGCTAATTCAATGGGATCCACATCGAGAGGTGCGCGGAATGAAGTGGAAACTATCTGAACTCACGTAGACGAAAAAGGCTGCGACGCTGTTGCTGCGTTTATTTCTACGGAGCAGGAGGCACGTCGATGCTGATCACTGAGATCAACGTCAGGGAAAGTGACTCGGGGCAGATGTGCTCAGATTGAGGGCGGGGTCGTTCCTCTCTCGAGTCCCGATGACCTGCCGGTGGGTACCGAGGCCGCTCATCGGAGCGCAACAAAGGGAGCACAGTTTGTTTCAATTGCGCCGTTCAAAGAGCCATAAGCCAAGAAAAACATTTTCTTTTGATAAATTTCTATGAAACTCGAGATCTTCTCTGGGTTTTGGTTTACTCTTAAGTAATAATCTCCACCAACAATAAGCGGGGGCCTGAGGTAATGCATTAGGATCCTATCAATAATGACTGCCATGCCGGCGGGATTAGCGCCAGGGTCTCTGGCGTGCCGTGGAATGTCCCGGCATGACGATAGGAGGATGTTTCAGCTCTAGCAGGACTTTCTGCAGTTTAATGGAGCTTTGGACAAGACCCCGGTCTTCTGTTTCAGGCCCCGGGGCAAAGCTGCAAGTGTGTAAGCGTGAACATGCAAATGTGTGCGTGTGTATGTGTTTGTCTGTGTGTGCGTGTGCATTTCGCCTTCCGACGCAGCCTGATTGCTTGTTGCTTCGCCTAACGTTTTAATGTCTCTGAAGCGTGGACAAAGCACAATTATAAACTCTCCCTGAAGACGAACACACACACACACACACACACACACACACACACACACACACACACACACACACACACATTTTTGTTGGCTCTCCAGCTTGGCAGGAGTTGCTCCCTCCTCCATGATTCCCTGTGAACAATGCAAATAAAACTGTTCCAATTTGCTCCACTTTTACAACATTCAGTGATTTGTGGCCTGTGAGCCTGTTTTTGTGTGTGTGTGTGTGTGTGTGTGTGTGTGTTCTGTCAAATATGCGCGCCTGCGTGTGTAATGTATAAAGTCTGTGCTGTGTGTACATTCACAGTGCAACAGCATGATGTAATATAGTGTATGTACTTGTGTTTGTGTGTGTGTCTGATCATTATTTACCAGGTGCACTTCAATCCTCAGCCGTGGTTTGTTACTGGCACAGAATCCTTTCGGGGGGGGGGGGGGGGGGGGATCTCATTGGATCAGGTCAAACTGACTGACGTTTCTTCCTTTATCGCTTCATCTAGCCTTCACATGTTCTTTTACTTTCTAAAAACAGCCTTGCTTCCATTCCACCCTCAACCGCCTCAATACCCTCACAACCCTCCTTCATCCATCCTTCCTCGCCCTCCTTACCTTCCTTCTGAAACCATACTCCACCCTTCTTCGTCATGCTGCCTCCATCTCTCTGCAGTCGCCCCTCCTCCTCCTCCTCCTGACGAGGAATCACAACCTCAGCCCTGTGGCTTGAACTCCTCCACCACAGTGTGGCTGCTTAATAGGCTTTGGCTGTGGCTGCAGTGCAGGGGCCCCCGGCTTCAAGTGGTTTCCATAATGACCCAGAACAGCGTGAGCAGTATGGGACCCAAAAGGGCCGGGAACGGGGCTGAGCGGGGAAGATGTATTGGATAAAGCGACTGAGTCGAAACTGTGGTCAACGGGATTTTTGCACTGAGCACAACAAAGCACGTTCAGCAGAAATGAGTCACGGCACAATAAATCATATTACTTAGGAGATGGCTTGCTTATTTAACAGTTATTACGGAGATAAATGAGCAAATGAAAGTACATAAAATGCCTAATTGGAGATAAGTCTCTCAACCAGGGCGGCCTGCACAGCATCAGGATGCAGACACACTGGAGGATGCTCTGCAGAAAGCCTCGTCATCCAACATCCAAGTTTCCATAATGACAAAATTGTCTCGTCATCAGTTGAACGGAGCGGACTTCTGAGTGTGTAGTGGTTGCTTAAATAACCAGCTGGTGTCGCATCAGCAGCCGCCATCTTACTGTGGCCGCGTGTCCCGTCTGTTGGGCTTCTGCCAATAACAGCCGTGACCATTTTGATAAATCACAACACCACTCAAAAAGCCCTCCCTCCTAAATTAACAGAGCAATATCTCTCTCTCTCTCTCTCTCTCTCCGACACAGAAACAAAATATGTGACCCGGCTTACGAGGCTTTGAAGGCCGAGGCCTCGCCGTTCGCCCCGCGCTTTCTCGTTTCATCGCCGCTGTTGACACAGCGGCCGGAGAGTGACGCCTCGATTGAAGTGCGCGGCAAAGTGAAGCGGCCCCTCGTGACCTCGACGGCGGGCTGTCTGTTGTTTTTCTGTGCTCCAGTCAGGTGGCATGAGGCTCATTAAAGAAAAGCGATGACAACGATAACAGAGGTGTTTTTCTTACTTCCTAAATCACTCCCCCCCAAAAAAACAGCGGAAAACTGCCTCAGTGGACTGGACTCCGAAATATACACCGTGGAGGCATCTGTGAAGACACACACTCACCTTGACTCACCCACGGCGGACCTATTAATGTCAAAGGTGGTTTTTTTCTTGGAGACCAGTAGAGTTAAAGGAGCGCACGGGGCTGCTGGTGTTGTTTTAGGGCTGTCTGACTCTCAGCCTGAGGCTACAGTGGAGCGCAGACGGAGCGGAGGCCTCTGACCTCGACGTCCTGTCTGTGTCCTCCTTCCCCAGTACTCCATCAGCCACACATCTTTCTGTCCTCGTATTATCACGTTACGTCGTTTAATACGTTTTTGAACGCAAAAATAAAATACAAATCTGCTTTTGTTCAGTCCCTGCGAGCGTGAAACTCGATAAAGTGGGAGCGGTTAGGTCAGCGTGAGTTCAAGCAGCGGAGTCCCCTCATCGGAGACCGTGGCCCTGATTGGGGTTACAGGGGCCACGACCCCCACTCGCCAGCCAGCCCCCCGGGTAGATGGAGGGGTGAGGATTCATGCAGCTAATCGACCCCCCTCCCGACAGAATCGCTTCATTGTTGGACGCGAGGCAGCCCTGGGACCCCGCGTCCAGCTCCTCCAACAGAAAATAAATAAATAAAGCCCGGCCCGGCCCGCGTCAACCAGATGACTTCTGACAGGTTTGGTTAATTTTGAAGCCAAGTAGCAAAACAAAACATTACGCCAGCGTGCGGGGCCTGCGCTGCCTTTAATTGCTTTTCCGATGAGCTCATGACTCGAAGGTGTCCTGGAGCGAGCCGCGCAGCCCGACAGGTGTTCTGCTGGTGTGTGTGTGTGTGTGTGTGTGTGTGTGTGTGTGTGTGTGTGTGTGTGTGAGAGAGAGTGAGTGAGTGAGTGAGAGAGAGCTGGAGCTGTTGACATGGCTGAAAAAAGGGGCGGGTAAGTGCGTCTTTGTGAACATGTTTCTATTTGTATCCATTCACACACACACACACACACACACACACGCTGGTGTTCCCCCTGTCGTGCTGTGACCCCGGCGGGCCCGGGGGCAACACCGCCACAGGAGCCGAGGGGCTCAGGAAGGACACGGGTAGGTTTTGACTGGAAACAGATCCCGGCCCTACGGAAAAGCCTGCTCTCACTCCGGGGCCCGTGCTACTCTCCGCACTGGATGTCGGTAATATGCATCTGTGCATGTGTGGGTTTTAAGTGTGTGTGTGTGTGTGTGTGTGTGTGTGTGTGTGTGTGGATCTTTCAAACGTGGCCCAACCGCGGTAGCCTGCAGCTGACAGGCTGGACCCACCTCGTAAAGGGTGACTACTGCTGTGGGTACTGTAACGGTAATAGGCGGGAAGAGAGCTGGGGAGTGATTCACAGAGAAAAGGCCGACGCAGAGAAAGACGGAGTGACAGAAGCAAAGAAACACCTAAAAAAACACAGAGACAGAATCACAGAATCATTCAGAAAGAGAGCGAGAGAGACATAAACACAGAGAACATATAAAACAGTGGATGCTGAGAACGTTTTTTTTTCTTTTTTCTGCAAGTCCTTTTCCTAATCTACATGATAAGTGACTCGGCCTCAGACTTTGGCCATGGGTCTCTGTGATTTATGGGATGCCTGCAGTAAGCCTCCATACATGCAAAGTCCTGTGAACCGGATCCATCGCACCAAGCCAAGTCTGGATAAGCAGCATGCGCGTGTTTGCGTGTGTGCGTCTACATTACATGCATGTTGAAAGATCCACGTGCATACACATGCATCCACTACGCAACTCCCAGAACTGTGTACGAGCACGCACGTCAACACGTGTTCCCGGGTGATTATGTATGGGCTAGCTGAGCGCGGGGCTGCATCTCGTCCACTGAGACATCCGTCCCCCCGGTTCCCACCAGGACTGAGGCTCCATCTTTACCATCTGCCGGGGTTTGGATGACTCACGGTTGCTGTGAGGAGTCCAGACAAAAGCACTGACCGGAGCTTTGGGTGGTGCTCGCCTTCAACAGGAGCACGTTCCCTGGGTATGCATGGGTAATGTGTGAAAATAGATACGATACAAAGAGATATTTGATGAGGGTGATTTCACTGTCGCTTGGTTTCTTTTTTTTACCTGGAGCATCCAATCCAGACAACTTTCTTGGACCGTCTTTAGGCCTTTTAGCCATATAGGCTTCTGCAATACTCTGAGTTGCAGCTCCCTCCTCTTCCTTCCACATCTATCTTTGGCTTGTTGACGTAAAAATGCATCCCTTCAGGTGCGCCAGCTCGGGAAAGTCAGTACAGACACCACAACTCTGGTATACCGCGAAACACAGACCGCTCTCCCTGCTGGCCATATGCTCCATCTGCATTTTGTGATCGTGTTGGATTACGGTTCGGTACTACAGCTTTAAATAACGTAAAATGGAGCACACATTAAATACTTAACCACGTAGAAGTGAACCTGGTTTGTGCTGTGGACCAGAAAGAGGCCAGATGAGGGGTTGGAAGCAGCAGCTCCCTATGTGGACGAGAGGCTCAGCAGCCAAACATATCTGCCTTCTGGTTGATTCCTCGCATTCATAAATCCACATCCCGTCTCCTGGTGTTGAAAAGACAAGCAGACAGTGCCTCTGCTGAAAACCCAAGCAGGCCTGATGTGGACTATCCCAGCAGTTATCTCTCTTCCTATCCCTCCCCACGCCGTTTCTCCGATATGCCAACAGAAACGCTCTATTTCTGTCTCCCTCGCTTCAAATCACACCGAAGGAAACCACTCAAAGTCACGACCAAATGTGACCTGGCCCTTGTCAGCGAGATAGCTGGCCTTCTTAATGGGAGACAAAACAGACGCGGCCCTGATTGCATTAATGTATCATTACCGTATCCATCATGGACGTACGGTGCACTGTGTGAACTCCAAAAAGAGCCCCAGTGTAATGCAAGAGAAACAGGAGAGACACTTCTGAGCTCATTAAAATAAACAGACTTCTGCTTCTGCTGCTACTTTCCCACAGACGGATTCGGTTTTGCATAGTTACCTTGAAAACTCCTTATCGCTGCTATCAGTCAGCTGGCTCATGGGCTTTCTCTACGGTTCAAGCTAAGTTCTCTCAGTTTGTCACGGGCAGAGGGGGAGCCAAGCTAGTTAATGTCTGTCATTAGCTGGGGTTCCTTCCAAGCCTTTTATATTAATTACACTGGAGCAAATGCACAATTTGAGGTTTATTTGATATTGCAATCATGTTTCATATACACTTGAGGCTAAAAATGTCCATATAGAAGTTATGCCATTACAAAAGCAGAGGGAATACTTTGTCAAATAGATGTGGGTCTTTTATTACACTGCAATGCTATTGCAGATGCTTGAAGCGCCCCGCCTGCCTATCTGCATGTCTCGTTACAGTCATTCTTATATTGACATTTTATGAATGTTTTTATTGCTTGACCGCTTCAAAGTTTGAAATATTTTACTCTTTGTGTGAAAGGAGCTTCCATTCTTTATTTTGTTTTTCTCTCTGGGTCACCTTGGAAACTCCAGCTGTATTTGATGTGGATTCCCAAAACCGATCAAATATAATTGCACAACATTTCAAAAGATGTTTGTCAAACATCAATCCAGTATTACCCATACAAATGCCATATCGGTTATTACATCTTTGTAATCTCGTGACGATTGAATGGTGCTTTACTGTGTGTGCGTTTTCTTTTTCACATGAAGGCCTTCACATAACGAATAAACGACACGGAAATGTGAAAGACTTGCCTGTAAATCGTATATGTCTCGAGCTTTTATTGTGGAAGGTTAAGAAGGAAGGAGTGGATCTGGTATGCGCTGCCTTTGTTAACATTCAGAGTATTGAAGCTTGCCGTCGTGGTTCAGACCAGGAAGCCCCTTCGTGTGTTTCTTTTGTAAACGTAGGCAACTCGACCATGGATGTAGCAACGGTCGAACCTGATGCTGACGATGGTGCTGTTTTGCAGCATGATATTTGAGTTCTGTGTGAAAGTCCTCAGGACAAAAACAACAGTTCAGAAAGATATAGAGTGCGAATCGCAGGGAAAGAGTGTCAAAGTATTATTGTATCTCCCCTCCCTTCTCTCATATCTCTTGCTGATTGTGTCTATAAAATAAAAATAGATTGTGCAATCTATTTTTATTTTACGACTTCTCCCAAATATCGTGATGTCTGTAGTCGCCTCTCCTCTTCTGTCTCCATCCAGAAAGTGACCAGCTCCATGATCCAGCTGTGTTTAGCGATGAAACATCCAGATGGTGGTCGTCCAACCCCGTCGTCTCCAGTCATCCCCGCCGGCTCTCTCCACTTCTGGAGAGCACGCGGGACAACTGAGGACGAGATCCTGTCTTCAATTACCTCCAAGTCTCCGCACCTCTCTGCAGAATCTCTCTTCTCTCAGCCTTTTGTCAGCTCGGTCGGCTTAGTAATGATCTCAGTGACAGATCAAAGTCCTCTGGCTGAGACTCGGGGTCACTCAGGAAGCCAGGACCGCTTCACAGAAGGATTTGACGTTTGCACGGCAACATGCAATGGATCCTGTCCTTTGGTCTGTCTATGTACTGTATCTATCCGTCTACCGGTCTGGCTGTTATCCAGTGAGTCTCTCTGTCAAGCGAGTGAAGTTCATTTCAAATACTCTTCCAATTTTGGCCATGCCGTAGGTGATAAGCGGTCACTGATGAGGCTTTTTTTCACGGTGCTCCTCAGAGACCAATAAAAGAACGTAGCCAGCTTTACAATGTTTTTTCCCTTGGATGCTCAGTTCGTTACTGCTCAAGTTAGCTACCGGCTTCTTATATTTGTTCCAAAGAAAACGTAGCTGCTGCTGCCAGAAAATGGTGGGGGGGGGGGGGGGGGAAACATAATTTTCTGTACACCAGAGGATTTCTTCCTTGGAAAACCTTGGACGTGTTGAGAAAAGTTCTCGTAAAAGTCTTCAGAATCCATAGAGGGAATTAGTATTTTCTTATAACTAGTGAGAGTGTAATAAAATAAATGTAATTAAAGCAATTGATTGTGGTTTTTAAAGGGGTGTTTTCCCAGAGGGAACATAGCAGCCTGTTTGCCAACTCTGGTCGTGCAGTTGGTCTCTCTGCAAATATCATACTGTGGCTAGAATTACTACACATATATACTGTGTCAGTTTTACTCTGTATTAACCTGGATAACTATGACTGTGTCAGTGCAAACCAACAGCAGAATAATAAATACGTGAAACGTGGGGAGGTGTTTTTATGTGAAAGCTACCATCTCTTCTCCTGCTATCTATCTCTATTCCTCTCAGTTTCAGTCCACAGTACGTGACTCCCTCTCACTTCCTGCTCCCGCCATCCACCTCGTCCTCCTCTTGCTTGCCACAGTAGATCGAAGATTACTCCTCTTAAAGACAAAGCCTTAAGTGGTTGCACATTTGAACCATTTAGCAATTTGGCCTAATGGTTTCAGGATGAGCCGTGTTAGCTGCGACGCAGGACGAAGGGACGGAGATGAAAAGAAGGGGTGTTGAGCGCAGTGAAACTCTAGCTCTGATTGGCTTGGATTCCCTGATGCAGCGAGGGGGTCACCACGGTGTCAACGTCGAGAGGGATGAGCTCAAACAGAGATGGGATGACGAGAACCGAACAATTAGAAGACGGAGAAACATACGCCAAGAAGTGTTGGAAAAGCAGAGAGAGAGATTGTATGAGGCTGCTGTAGATTCTGACTTAGAGTAAGGTTAGTGTAGTTTGGTGGATCCTGATAGCTCCCCAAGGACATTATGTGTGTGTGTGTGTGTGTGTGTGTGTGTGTGTGTGTGTGTGTGTGTGGAAGCTTCAGAGGAAGAGCTCCTCTTCATCTCTGGCCTGTCATTAGTCACTGTTGAATGAAGCCACGGTCTGAGCACTCCTCACTGACAGCAGAGTAAAGGCCCAGAGTGCCTCTTGTTTTTGGTAGGACGTCACTCATGTCCGCACGCACACTGATGATAAAGAAAGAGGTGTTTATACCCATCAGAGCTGTATTTAATGCAGTCACACAACACCGACGCGCACACACATACAGAATTGCGTGGGCCACCTGCGACACAGGACGTCCAGACGGCCATCAGCTGCCCTCTGCATTAACAAACCGTGGCACAAAAAGCAGCGATGAGTCAGATACTCTAAACACACTTGAAACCGCTCCCTCGACTTGGCTTATTACGAACAGGACAGATGGGGAGGGCGATATGGATGAAAAAGGGAGAACGAGGGAGGGGACGGGAGGAGAGAGGGAGAGACAGAGACGGGGAGAGGGAGGGAAGGCGGGGCAAATGTATGGGGAGGAAGGACGAGAAGCCTTTGAAGGTACAGAAGCAGCAGCTGCCAGAGATGCTGCACGTCTCCTTCAACCTCTAATCTGAGAGTTACCATCAGGACACTGCGTCTAGAGGAGAGAAGACCCTCCTCGTGGTCCAGTTGTCTCTCTCTTGCTGTCCAATAAAAAAAATGACTAGTGTGTTTGAAAGCACACGGAGTCATGAAAGCGTTCACCCGAAGACATGAAGACACAATGCTGACGCACACTGGGAGACTGTCCACTCGTCTCCCAACTCCACTGCAGCTCTCCCTACACATGCAACGTTGGCCCGGCTCGCCAACAAGCCATCTCCCGTCCTTTCGGACGTCTGATGAGAAGAAAAAAAGGGAGATGACATATTTGGTCATGGCGGCGAGGACAAATCCCAAAGTGATCCAAAAAAGCCTTCGTGGAAAATCTTGAACTTGATGAAAATGTTTTCTCTCACAAAGGAACGAGAGCCCCCACACCACCTTGAAAATAAGTGTCCCAAGTCATTTAAAGGAATGTAATGGGAGCTGTTCCAACCATTGGACACGCAGCATTGCTTATCATAATTAACCATTTGGAATCCACCAAACAGTCTTTCAGCAAAGGCTTTTAAATTGGGAGCAGCATACTTCAGTACGGTGATAATGAATTGGCACCGTCCACCACTCATGATTCCGGCAACCGGCAGCTAGAGCAGGAAATATCTGAACCATAGTTGGTCAATGCTGTGTGCAGTGGCATTACGTAAACCTCCACACAGTGGAAGAATGTAGCCCTGCTCCTCGCTTCCAATCCACACCACACCGTTCACTCCTCGGACCCAGACTCGACAAGAAAAACAACTCAAGATATCAGAAACCATGTTGTTGCACGAGCCTCCCGACTCAAAATAATCACGAACAACTTCATACGGCCAACCTCGTGGCTATGTGCTCATTTTCAGATATGCTTGCAGGCCTGATAAGCTAATACAAAAAATAATGTCAACAGGGCCTGTATATATATCATGGTTTCATGGCTTCGGCTTGTGTTCACACAGCACTCTGAAAGCAGGCGCTTATTTAACCCCCGGAACAGGGCTACAAGGGCTGACGTGGGACCAGCTTCCATTTCTAATGCAGGTGAAGTAGTGCGTGAGACTTACTGGGGATCTAAGATGTGTATTCTACTATTCTGAGCTTTATGAACATGGTGGCTGAAGTTTTAATTATGAGAGGGAGGAGGGGGCTGGTGGGGTGGAAGATAATCTCTAGTGGCTATTAGCGTCGGGAACCAGTCCTTTCATCTGCAGCTCTTGTATATGCTGAGGGGAAGAGAGTGGTGCTAGGACTGCCTGTGTTTACTGCCTGTTTATCTAAGTGGGCATGTGGGGGGCTGGGGGGCCGCAGCAGGTCAAACCACACACAGCGAGAGGACTCCAGGACCCCCGGAGGACCACTAAAAGTGATGAGATTTTACAACTACTGCTTGACTACTGCTGCTGCTGCCGCCGCCCACACACACACACACACACACACGTACGTTTGTAGTAACAGACTGACGTACGCACACCCCTGACTCAGAGTGATGAGAGTTTATTACTACTGTGTTGAGACTAAGTGCCCCCGGGGGCAGGAAGACGAGTTGAGGGTTCCTTGGACCTTAAGGCCCCCAAGGCAAAGAGAGGGAAACGTTGAGAGGGCCGAGCATGTATACACAGGATCGTTACTTTAGTCTGCTGTGTTTACATTGTGACTGAGTTACACTAATATAAGTAATAAGGCAGAAACCTCTAGGTATGAAAAGTGAAGTAAATGGACTACTTGTATGGCGCTATTCTAGTATTCGGATCACTCAAAGCTCTTTAACACAACATGTCATCATTCACCCATTCATACACTGACGGGGCGACCATGCAAGGTGCCACCTGCCCACCAGGACTATCTAACCATTCATTAGCATGCAAGAGTAATTTGCCCAAGGACACATCCACATGGAGTAGCTGAGCCGGGGGTCGAACCACCGATGCTCAGATTGAAGGACTCCTCTGGTTGTATAGAAGTATATGCTTCATGTGTTGAAGCTGCATTCTCTCTACTGACCAGCAGGGGGTGACTCCTCTGGTTGTATAGAAGTCTATGCTTCATGTGTTGAAGCTGCATTCTCTCTACTGACCAGCAGGGGGCGACTCCTCTGGTTGTATAGAAGTCTATATAAATGACTCTACTTCTCTCTTGATGTATTCCCTCAGTAAACATTGTAAACATGAGTTTATGTCTCAATCTCTAGTTTCAAGTCTTCTTCAATACAGCATGATGTTCATTTAGTAAATTATGGTCATTTAGAGTCAAACCATAAAGCAGGGGACGCTTTAGGGCGGGGCTACAAGGTGATTGACAGGTTGCTACCAGAGCGTTGCCCGAGTCGTCGTCTGTGGATTCGTCTTCAAACTTCACCTCTTTCGAAGTCTGTTTTTACTTCAAGAAAGTTAATTGTAACTTTTTGGTCGCATAAAAAAACAAAAATCGTTCGGTTGTACGTAGCTGGCTGCAAAGAAACTAGATGGCGACGACCAAAAAACAAGATAACCGCCACACTTCTTACATACAGTCTACGCCAACAATTATTTTACAGTATAGGCGTACCTACATATATTTTATCATGTTATGGACCAAATAAGATGGAGAAAAAAAATCGAGAATACCTTGATGTGTTAAAGATGAATTTCAGAAAGCAGTAACTTATCCTAAACATCTGAGTACAAGCTGTTACACCTACATGTTGCATAGTAAGCACATATATGAGAGAAGTTTCCTGCATGGCAGATGGCCGTACTGCTACCACCTGTGTGATCTCCATCTTTAGTACCACTGCACAGAGGACTGCTTTGTGCCGACCGAGGAGTGAGAGACTGAGAAAGCCACTAGCGAGCAGCAAATCAAAGGGCGAGCAGTCTGGTTTGTTTTCTCACGGTACAGGGCCTGAGTGGAAAAAAAAAGACCAAATAAAATAAACCTTTAATTTGACTGAAATTGGAGGCAACAAGCGCTGCTGTAAGAAAAGGCTGTGAAGTGTGATTTCTTGCGGTTTGGGTTAATCCTGATTGAGGAGCCCCTGAGTTGAAATGTCAGCAATATGAGACTAAAACAAAAATAATTACATCCAGGGTTAATGAACACAACTGCCTGAGGCCTGGGGAACTGGAGAGGACAGGGAGGGGGAGTGAAGGGGAGGGGGAGAGAGAGAGAGAGAAGGTAGGAGGAAAAAAAGACAGAAAGAGAATGAGAGTACTCTAAAGAACAAGTTGAATGCCCTCATTTCTCAAACACAGGGGGTCAAAATCATAGCCCCATATTTGTCTTCATCCGAGCAGCTACACCACTAAGCCCCCTTTCGGTAGAACAATAAATTGTACGTGAACCGGCTGGCATTGGGATACACAGGGCCATCCATCTGGGCCTTCGCTACGCCCTGGGTACTATTCCCCCTCAAGGCTAATGACTTGTATGGCTAGAGGATGAAACATGACGTATGACAGCACCATACCTCCCTTTTAACTGCTACCATGCCCCTTCGAGTTTACGCCGTCTCTCTGCAACCGGCTTTCATCTTTGCTGTTATGTCTACACACACACACACACACACACACACACACACACACACACACACACACACACACACACACACACACACACACACACACACACACACACACACACACACACACACTATCTCAGCTGTGCAGGGAGCTGCCCATTACAATAACACTGGTCACTGGTGCTAGGAGGCACCTGCACCTCGCACTCTGCACGTGTGCGTGGGCACGTGGGAGTCTCACAAGAAATGAGTGCAGCTTGGTTGGTAGATATACAAGTGTGTGTCTATGCATGTGTGCAGTATGCAACCTAAAGACAATGAATGTATTGGTGTAAAGTTATCCGATCTAAAGCTGATTATTGATTAATGAAGTCAGATGTTGTCGCCGCGATGATGTCATGAACCTTTAGAGGTGTGTTTGACATCACGGTTTTCTTGTTACTGTTTAGAAAAAGATAATTAAATTTCCTCAGAATGTGTTTGTCTTCTTCTTTCTGCTGCAGCTTACAAAGTGCAGTACAAAGTGTATATTCATGGAGCCTTTTGAGAAGATGTTTAGTCGTAGAGTACATTAAATAATGCTATGTTTCAATATGTTATGCATGTGAAAATTAGCACAGACTAACCTTTAACAGCATCTTCAATGGCAATACTTCATTTTGATCTCAACTACACACACCTGTGAAGTTTTGTGACTGCATCTCGCAGGCGATCACTAAACAGACTAAACCGCCTCAGTGGTAGTTCCTGTTACAGCCCAGGACCGCATTTCTCCATGATGACAAACCAGTGTTGCTATTGCTGCTGGTGATAAGTGGTGCAGCATGACGTACCACCGTACATGTCTATATGTTCACATGTACAGTCTCAACACCGAGGATATAAGCATGCCCACCAAAACCCAGGTCCAATTAAAAACATTAAAATGTCATTTTTGGACAATTGGACAGAACCGTAGCTCAAGTACCAGTTATAAAGTACTTAACTTCCCTGAACGTGTCCAGGTTTGTACATCCAAGTCAAGTTTGTTTGTGTCTACTTCAGGACACTCCGCCTCGGTACGTCTCGCCCTCTGTGCTCTTGAAGCCGGCCGGCCCGGTGTGCAGCTGCTTGAGGGGGATGCGTTCAGGCAGAGCGCCCCACAGAAACAACAACAACCCACATCAAAGGAGTTCCACTGGTGGAACGTGATTATCAAGCTTTATCCTGTGAGTCCATGAGTCCTCCCTCCGCCAAAGCATCACTCACTGGCATGGGGAGGGAAGGGAGAAGAGAGGATGATTTGCTAAATACAAGCTGACCACAAACTGATCCCTTACTCATGTCTTCCTTTTGTTTGTCTTTCGTCTTTTCACCATCTCTTTCTTTTCAGTTAAACTACCTCAAAGCTTTATAGTGTAAATGCTCACGTAAGTACACACACAGAGATAGCCACACACATCCATTCAATCACTTATCCATCCATGTGGTCCCGCCAGTCTCATTGCAACCTCTCCGTTTCAGAGCCCTTACTCAGAGCAACTGTTGAATGAATGTCAAACACAGTGAACTGCTGGCGACAGACTGGGGACATTTCCAGGATGCATTCTCCCTCTCACGCCGTCCAATCCGAATAGAGTCCCACTGTGAACTGCATTATTGCTTAAGAATTAGGGGTATTTGTTCAGGCCCCAGTGTTTCAGATTTAAAGTATAACGTTGCATTCGTCATTCTTCGCAAACTTGTTCAGCGTCCATTGGCAACTTAACTACCTAAGCCTCTCCGGAAGCCGGCTGAAACCATGATCTGAGCATCGAGATTGTCTTACTTTCACTGTAAGTAAATGGGCTGATATAATGGTGGTGATGATATGCTTTTGGGAACCCGGGCCTTGGGCTGGGCGCAGCCAGTCATCTCTTTGAGCTCCAGAGGAGCTGAGTAATAAAGACCAGACAACAGGCTCAAACCAACAGGATCTCTTATTCCAAGCCCAAGGGACGGTCAACAAGGATCCGCGGCGCATTACCTAACTTTAAAGGATTGTGTTCAGCTCGTGTTTTGGTTGCTGTGAGGTCAGGACCCCGAGACAATGTTGGATCGGACGGGAGATAGTGTTGCAAAATAGAAGGTTCTGCCTCAGAAAAGCATCCAAGACATGGACCTGACCCGCATGATGTCACGTACCTGGCTTAAAGGTTCCCTGAGGGGTTTTTTGAGACCTCGATTAGCACTAGAGAGACGATTAGTGGGTGAGGAGACGCATAGCCTAACTAATGGCGACCCACTAGTCCATCGATACGCCGCCAATAAGACATTCTGCAACGTGCCAGAGAATGCAGAGAAGACCTGCAAACATTACAAGAGGAAGGAAAAGCTCTCAAACATGTCACTCGAGCATCATAATTCACATTATGAAGTGTAACACATTTAGGGCTGGGCAGAAAGTCCAATATGATCATTTATCATTTTTCAGTGGCACACAATGACGTCGTCAAAGTTGATAATAACAAGCAGTAATAAAAACAAGCAAACAGGTTAGAATTAACTTGTTATGGTAATAAAAATGGGAAAGTCAATACTTTTCATTCACACAGGAGTTTACAAAACGATATGCTTATTTGCTACAGAATATTTATTTATTGAATTACTAGAAAACATGCTATATCATCATGGAGATATCAAATGACATATCGGGATAGAAGATTGTTGGCGATATAGCCCAGCTCTATATGCTTCACAAAATGCACAACACTCGTTTGCATACTGTGAATAAAACCCAGATGTTCAACACACAGCACCCGCTCACACACTGTGCTGCCTGCTCCTAATGCCATGAAAAAGTTGTTAGAATTTTATATTTTAGGCAACAGATTAGGGGCAATAGTCTGGAAATATGTTTCCACAATGTCCTCTTTACTAATCCAGACATGGAATTTCCTCATATCAAATTCCATAATCTTCCATACTGCGTAGGAAACATATCCACCTGAAAACACACAAATACATATCAACACATTACTGATTTATAGTGCAATATTGTACTTTGAATGTTCCACACAACCTCAGATGACGAAACCAGCTCCAGTATTGAAGTCATTAATGAGAGTGAGGTTCTTCTAGATTGTGTGTTTCAGACGTTCTTCAAGTTAACAAAAACATTTTGACCATGGTTGTATTAAATGGTACATCATTTTCCTGCTGCAACAGAAACAAGCTTGGCAGGCGTGGAACACGTCGACTTCATGAATCTTGCGCTGGAGCGAAAACAAACGCATACTTCCAAATACACGTGTGGTACACAAGCACAGACACACACACACACACACACACACGCACGCACTAGAATGCAGTGGAATAAAACTGTGCAGCCCGTGCTGTGGATAATGGGCCTGACGTCAGGCGGCCCTATAAACTCAGCTCAGGTGTGGGTTTATTTTTCTTGGACCTATCAGATAAGTCATGAAATAAGAATCGCACTGACAGACCCCGCGGCTAAACAATAAATCGCCACTCACACGTTCAAGAATATGTGAAGGAGAATTGCTGTTCAAATAAACCCTGGCATCTCCTCAGGCACGCGGGGTATCGTGCCATCTGACACATCACCCGGCCTCACCGCCACCGCCGGTGTAACCGCCACCGCCGTGCGGTGCGTCGTCGGTCCGGCCCTCTGCAGCCGGGCAGGACCGCTGCCGGCCCAGAGAACATCTGGACAGGGCACGAGAGGCGCTCATTCATTGTGGGTTGAAGAAAAAAATAGTTTTAGGCACTGGCTGTTGAGTCATAACCATTGGACATTATGAGGGTAGGAGTCCACATTACCAACGTGATTACTTTATGTGCCTTTGGGTAAAATGAGCTAAACATTAAAAAAATGCTTCATTACAGTATATAACAGCTGCATACACCCATTTATAATGCGAGGTCTGGCTCCGACATGCTCTAGGGTGGACCTATACTGTGTGTAAGTTCAACATGAAAAGATCGCGTGTCACTCAGCCCGTCACACACTGAGACCATGACGAGGGCTGCAGCTAACTCACATGCACTCGGGCATTTTCACCATTAATCCATTGAATGTTATGGTGGATAAAATGTCAGAAAAAAGGTGAAAAATGCCAAAAAGTGTTTTCCGAAGCCCGAGATGACGTCCTTAAATGTCTTGTTTTGTCCACTGCTCAAAGATACTCGGTGTACTGTCACTAAGGAGTAAAGAAACCAAAACAATATTCATATTTAAGAAGCTGGAATCTGAGAATTCTGACTTTTCTTTCTCTCCCTCAAACCAATAAATCGTTTATCAAAATACTTGCCGATTTAATAGCTGACAACTAAATGCTTAATCTTTGAAACTATAAGCACGGCACTCAAAACATCTGCACACTGACCTGACAACACAGAGATACATTAATGTCAATTGTTTAGTGGCGATCCTCAGGATCTGTCAAGTCCTAATTGTACGGAGCTACCGGTAACGTCTGGACTTTTTTTTTTTTACATTCAGCGTTCGCTGTCCCCTGGTACTGACCTCTCTCTGGTCCTCTCAGGTTTCTACTCATCCCAACCCACCATAAAGTTAAGGGAGTGTGGACGTAATCTGCGGGGCTGCTGGCTCACCCCGCGGCGACCTGCCCCAAATGCTTTACTACGTCTGATTACATCTATTGCTGTCGACCACAAAGCAGCTCCCAGGGAAAGGTCCTCGCAGCCCAGGAGGCCTCACAACAACCCGCTGTGGTCGGGGAGCATCCCACATGATGATGCACCGCTGTGGGGAGAGGACGCTCTCAGTTTACCAGTCAGTCTTCTCACCTATGGCCTCGTGCCACAGGTCCAATATACAGGCAATGTTCCCCGCCTCTTTATAAACGGCGCTGATTTGGGAATGGCATCGTGCCACCGCTCCTCCCTCGTGTTGAGGAGAGCCAGATGAGGTGGTTTGGGAAAAGTCCCAGGGCATGCTGGAGGTCTCGCATGTCTCACCCAACATGGTGCTGGGCCCCCTGGGAAGACCTGGGGGAAGGTGATCGGGGGTCAAAGCTGCTTTTCCTGATATGACAATGACCCGGATAATAGGCAAGATAATATGAATAAATAAAAGAGGGTTCATACACATTCTGACCAATGGATTTCCATGACTTTAAACCAAATTTCCATGAGCAAACATTTAGTGAAATCTGGGTGTAAACATGAAAAAGTGAGTAAATGTAGTATTTAAACTAACAATGAGAATACAAAGCATACAGTAAACCTTAAATGACACAAATGAATGAGACAATAGTTTGATTAAAAGAATAAACATTTATATAGATGCCTGTATGTATGCCTGCTTATATTTTGAGCGTCTTTCTTTTAAAAGCATATTAATTATTTCAAACTCAGCGTAAATGAACGTCGTGAACACATGAATATAACACATTTACATGACTTTTACAAAACTTTTGGGAGTTTATTTTTTTCAAGGACTTTTCCAGGCCTGGAAATAACCAATTTAAAATTCCATGACTGTATATACTGTTAATTTAAAGAAAGCAATTAAAAAAGGGCATCATTACATTAAATAAATTGTAATATCTCTAATACTTCTAATTGTGCAAATGACGGATGTGAATTGTGGTGGGGCGTAAAGACGAAGGTCAGGAGGAAGAGTCACAGAACGTACCTCGTCGTTTGAATTGGGAGGAGACTAACACAAATCCACAAAACAATCCAAACGACAAAGTTCAAAGCCAAGAACCAGACTTTCATGTCAAGTCTGCTTCAGAGAACAATAAAATATGACTGAGATTTAAAGACACTCACTTTGAACTCTTCACTGTGATCTCAAGTTGTGATAATTTCACTGTGTAATATTTACGGTTTTTGTGCAAATAAATTACATTTTAAAAGCTTGTCTTTGAAAATAAAACATTTTGAAGACCTGCTGTCAAGTAGCAAGGAAAGGTCATATCTGATTAAAGAGATACACTATAGCTGCTTAATGTGGCAATATGACATCACATTTAATGGGAAAGAAAAATATCTTTAAATCTTTAATCTCCTCTGAGCAATTTAATTAAATATGGTTACACAAAAGAATGAGCCATTATTCCCAAGGAATGCCTGGAACAAAAGTAAAAAATAAAACACAGCCCAGTCGTATTCAATCTAATATTTAAGAGACGGATTGGAGGAGTGAGGTCAAAATCAAAGTTCATCACGTTACACTTGAACTCACCCAGTTTTGCACAGAATGTCTCTCCTGCTTGTTTTTCAGTAATTAATCATATATATCATTTAGTTATGTGACATTTCTACTATAAAGCATCTGTATTGTCAACCAAGTGTAGCTGAATGTTGGCAGTCTGCAGGGGAGCCATTCCCATAAACGCCCTGTTTTAAAAGCAGCTTTTAGAACGCACTCTGCAGGGGCACTGTGTGTGTGTGTGTGTGTGTGTGTGTGTGTGTGTGTGTGTGTGTGTGTGTGTGTGTGTGTGTGTGTGTGTAATATATATTATGAATTTCAACTTTTCAACAACACAAAACTAAATTATGGAAAACCCTACAATATTATCCCTAACCAATGCAAAACTAAACTAAAAATATAATACATTAATAAATTAAATTAAATACTAGAGGATTGAACAATAATATCAAATAAATAAAGGCAAATTGCCAAAAACTAAATAACCGATAAACTAAGGTAAATCAACACGTGTGAGTGGATTTGTCAGATGACATCACTGATAATTGCCCCCTCATAACAGTTCAAAGAGGAGTGTGTGCAGAGTGTAAAGCGCTGCTGCACCGTCTCCACATCCACCCCCTGCAATCCTGACAGTCTCCACTACAGCTGTAGACATTGGAAAAAATACACATACGATTTTGAAAGATATTTTGGGAAATTCAGACTAAAACCTGTCTAATTGTGTGGCTGTAGCAAAACCCTGCAGAGGGGATCACGAACACACAACTGAAGGAGTGTGTGGGCCAATACACACTTGTTGCTAGCTTCTCTTATCAGACCGGCTCTGTCACTATCGGCGCCCTCACCCTCCATCCGCCTCACACCAGTCATGCTCAGTTAGGTTTGGCATGACCATAAACAAATACGATACGGCCAAAACAGCCTGACAAAGGGCTGACGGAAACAGAGTAAGAATTAGGCCTATTAAGAGTAAAATAACAACAAATACCCTCAATCTTATGACACATTTTTACTTCTCTACTTCTCTCTCTCTTTATATATCTATATACGTCTATATAGTATATCTCTCTCTCTCTATATATATATATTTGTATATATCATTTGTCCCCATCACTCTCTCCACCCAGCATGTCAGAAACACAGACACATCTGTGCCCCCCTCACCACCACCAGAGCTGAAGTTTATTTGACTAGAAAATTACCCTCCTGGTGTTTAACATATCTCCCATATTGTCATCACCAAATATTTATTTGTAAAGGAGAGGACCTCTGAATGGCCACATTCCTCCTGCTTGGCGGCAGTTGTGCAACCTTTTGCACAAGCAAGCGTGTGCGAACACACACACACACACACGGATGTGTTTATGAGAGGATTTCACACAAACCGTCTTGCGTCTGTGTGCGCTCGCCTGGGTGAAAGTCGGCTCCGCTTGCAGAGTGACTGAGGGTGTTTGCATGATCATATACATCCTAGAAGATTATGACATTGTGCCTTCATCATTTCCCCAGAGGAAAACTGTTCACTGCAGTGAGGAACAAACACAATGACTATTACACAGCGATCAGTTCATTTCTTCCACAATAAACGTATCAGCTCAAGCTCTCGTTTTGTATCCCATCCTACACAGACATGGGCTGAGGCCGATGTGTCTGATAAGGGCTGCTGCTCTAAGACCTCGGTGTAATGAATTAATAAAGTCATTTAAAATGACACTGTTAAATCCATGTTCGTCAACCTGTGACCTCCTGACCACTGAGCGGTCACACAGACCTGGATGTGTCTAACACTTGGCCCTATTAAATAACTATTAAATAAAACCCCAGAGAGTACTCTGATTAGTGGCTTTACTCTGTTTCATCAGGCTGAACAATCAGTCCCAAGATCATTCACTTGATATAGTCATTGTACCCGGGGGTGGGGGGAGTGGTCTACAATTAACTTGAACAGCCCACCACAAGGGGGCAGTGATGCAACAAGGACCTGGAAGAGGTCAGAGAGGCTTCCTCATTAAGAACTGATGGAGGAGCCAGAAGAGGACTGGGACCATGGGGGGAGGCTGAAGGAGAGAGAGAGAGAGACGGAAACAAGGGGAAAGTAATGTCTGAAAATAATTCAGGATGGTTATGGCACATAAACAACTAGAGAGAGCAGGAAATAACACTAAAGATTAAGGCACACTGGCTGTCAAACAAAGGCAAGCTGCTTAAAAAGTTCATTTCAAGGACCACCCAACTGACTCCCACCTGTAAGCCAAAGATTCATTTGAAATGGTAAGAATCCTCATTTCAAATAACCATCCAGTTAACAGCGCTCTGACCTTTCCACTCTTTGAATCCAGCCCAACATCCCAGCACAAACAATAAAACCATCATTTAGATAGCGCACTAAAAATATTAGCCCTGTCCTTTGAACGGCCGAAACACAGATGTGCTCGCACACAAACAGGAACCACTGGCCTCCCAGAGAGCCGTCCCAGTGAAACCACAGGTCCCAGAGGGAGGCGCCCTGCTGTCTCTGCAGTGACCCATTCCTTAAACAGGCCTGGAGATGTTCCCGCTAAGCCGCCGGCTTCCATTGCTCTCAAGACCGCCAGTCTGCGCGACCCTCCTGGCCGCTCACACACTGGGGCGCAGCGGCTGTTGCCCTCTTGTCTCTTAATCTGGGTAATGGCTTCCACCGCCCGGCTTTTTCCACAAAAGGCAACAAATAGCAGTCCTGGATCTGAATATTTCTGGGAGACGCTAATGGAAAAACAGTTAATGGGAAACTTAAAAAAAAAAATCTAATTTCCCATTCCACAACAAATATATTCTTGTTACGCTCTGTTTACCGCCCGTGTGCTTTACTTGCAAACATTCCGCCCCAGTTCATGCCATCTACGCCACGAACACCGTCCAATTCCCAGTGTCTGTCTGTCTGTGTGTCTGTGTGTGTGTGTGTGTGTGTGTGTGTGTGTGATATTCTGCCAACACAGATGTCTCGGCCTCGGCCTGTACCGAACTCTCCTCCAACTCGTACGTTTTCCTCTCGCCCCGCCTGCCTGCCAGAGGGCAAACCACGAAGAGCCAAACCAAACTGGACACACACTCTCCCAGTTTAGGACAGCCATGCAAACGCAACAGATTCCTGGATTTAGCAGTAAAAAAAAAAAGGAACAGCTTCACCAATCAATTCCCTCTCCCGGTGTGTCTTCCCCACGACCCTCATAATTAGGTTTTCTGTCACATTTGTGTGTGTGTGTGTGTGTGTGTGTGTGTGTGTGTGTGTGTGTGTGTGTGTGTGTGTGTGTGTGTGTGTGTGCGCTCGCATCAAAATCTGCCAGTACTTACTCACAAGGAGCCCACAAACAGCCACGATGCCGCTTTCTTTTCAAGTCCCGAATGGTGCGTTACCAGACCAGATTCTCAGTGTCCATAAAGCGTGGCGTTTTAACTGCAGTGGCTTCACGTTAGTCACTATTTCCTTGCCCCCGGTGCATCTCGCTTAGTGTGCAGACTTTTACACATGTAGAGTGACTGATAATGTAGCAGGTGTGTCACAATTCATTCCATGTGCCTTTTTTTTTAAAAAGGAGTCAGGATGAAACCCCGAAGCAATATCATCACGCAGCACCTGAATCAGAAGTGCGGCTTCATTTCTTACAGTGATGAAACAATTGTACAGAAGTGTGGTGGGTCTGAGCTGGACTGCATTACAATGAAGGAGGTTTAAATTGAAATGAGAAAAGAAGACCTCTCAATAAATATGAAGACCTAGAGGTGAGGCCGTGGTGTCTGCAGGCGTCTGCAGCCGTCTCCAGCCCCCCGCTGCTCTTCCCCCTCTCTTGGCACGGCCGACCCCCGCGTTCACACCTAGAAAAAGGGCAGGGGGTCGTCTCCAGAAAGCGCCCCGCGTCCCCCGGTGAACCCGCGGCAGCTCTCCGTCAGGCCGCTCCGCGCCCCACGCGTTCACCCCCGACCGCCTGCGGTGCGGCCGCCAGCTGAGCGGATCTGTTGGATGTCACGGTGAGGCATCTTTCCTTTCGACGAGGCCGGCTCGGATCGGAGCCTCGGATTACACTAGATCATGCTGGATTTAGGGCGGGCGGATCGCGGTAACCCTTAATTCTAAAACAATAGATCAATGCGTGGATTATAATTTATGATTCTAAATCTAGAGATAAGCCTCTCTTTTACACAGGCTGCACTGCTGGCTGCAGGCTCGGTGGCCTCTCTGGGCTACAGAGGAAGCTCCTGTGAAGGCCTCTGATAGCAGAGAAGGACTGGAGGCTGATAAGAGAGGTGTGAACAGCAGTGTAAGCTTGTCACTGCAGGGGGCTAGAATGACAGACCATCAGGGGTTAGAGGGTTACACGGCTGGAGGACTGGGAAGTGTAACACCAAGCCGTCATCACAAACATCCCTTTTATATGTGGGGATACGGCTACCTATGCACATGCATATACTCACTACCATATGGGCTTCTTTACATCACTCATCTTTAATTTACAATGCATAATGGCCTCCTGATATTTGTTGTAATATGTTTGATTGCTGAGAGCTGTTGAGTCATGTTTTCCTTCTTTATTTTGATATTACATTACATTTTTATACTTAACATATTGTTTTAATCATAAAAAATGCATAATACATCTTGGTAAGTTTGGGGATTTTTCCACTGAAAGCAATGGCATCAATTTCTACCAATACAATATATCTGATCTCTGCTGGATTTATATTTATATATATATGTATATTTATAAATAAATAAAATAGACAAGGTTTTATTAAAGTAAGTGGAAAATTGACTGTTTATATATTTATATAGAAAAAAATAGACAGGGTATTATTAAAGTAACTGGAAAATTGATTGTTTATATACACAGTACAGTTTAGTAAAGTGTGACGTAAACCGTGTGATGGAGAAGGCCTCATAATACCCAGATGAAGGTGGTGAATTATGTCAGCATAACTAGAGGGAGGGTTGAATGTAAATAATATGACTGGAGCTGGTCTCTCCTGCAGCACACGTGTTGGTGCCGTTGTGCTGGTCTTGGTCTACTTACATCATGTGAAGCGCTGCTCGGACTCGACGCAGCGCTTCACACATCTCCCCAGTTTGACTGAGCCATAAATCCACCGTGTGACTTGGTGATAAGGTCCCGCCCCCCGTCTGCTTCTTATCACTCCGTCACACTACCCGTCCCGTCCGTGGTGCCACCTCACACCCCTCCTTACGCGCTGTGGAAAAGCACGACGGTTTGACCTTTGACACGTTAATCAACTGCATTAAAGAGCCTCTTAGAGCAAACTGATGGACTGGGCAGATTGGCCTGACAGGGCGACTGACTGACTGGCCCAGAGGCTAAGGGGGATCCAGGAGCAGCGGCGCTGAAATGCCGTCGCCGACACGTCGGAGGTGGCAGAGGTGGTGGGAGAGTGTTGGCCATCACAGGGCTTACAGATTAGCCGGGCTTATTAGTTCAGTACGGGGACCTTCCACACTCTCAGGATTGTCACACGTCGCTTTGCTGCCCCGCCTGTTTAGGGCCCCGTCTCACAGGCAGAGGGTCCGTCTGTCACAGGCTGATGGAGGTGAAAGGGTGAGAGTGATTCCACCATCCTGTAATGTTGAACAACTTAACAAGCGCCGGCGAGCTCGGCTACAACAAAGCTACACATGCACCAAATGCACAATGGCTTTTGACCGCTCCGCTCCAAGACTTTCACCACAACAAAACACGCACATGCTGAGACTCACAGACTTTCCTTTTGAGTTTTAATGATTTGTAACAAGCGGTGAAGAGACGGCATGCGAAAAGTATGTAAAGTGCACCGAAAGGGCAGCGGCGCAGTCACAAAACATGCGGATTAATCAGAGGGATAAAATGAGGATTAGATCAACGTGCTGATATAGCCATGATAAAGCCTCTAAGTTATACTGAAAGAGTAATATTTCTAACTCATGCTGCACTGTAATGGGGACCAGGGTGGGGGCCAACTCGTGGTTAGTCCACCAAATGGATTTCCAACAAATCCACTAGAGGTGGTGTTTGCCTTAAAATCTTCAAACTGTATTATTGACAGAAATATGTGTTGACACAAGGCAATTTATGAACAGAGCAAACAAACAAGGCCTGCACGGTTGGAAATGTAGCCAACAATTGTTGAAAGGTTGGTTTGCAGCCTGCAAAAAGTTACTCAAAGTTATGATTTGTTTGATCATACATGCTGATGTTGAGACCCTGTGTTCTCCCCATCTCATAGCTGCTGTGGACCGAGTGAGCGCACAGTGCCATCCGGTCCTCTGGAGGAGGGAACAGGCCTCCCATGCATTCTGGCCTGCTGCATGCAGAGCAGCACCACACATGCAGACAAGTCATCCATCTCCCCGAGTGGAGAGCAGACGGGATTTAGTGTCTGCACCTGGCCTCCTCTGCCCGTCCAGAAAGCAGCCCTCTCAGTGACACTTTAAAACAGAGCAGACTCATTCAGCAGTCAATCAGCTTCCTCCTCACGCTGCCGGTCGTGAGCTAGAACATGCTCATCCGTTCTCCATCTAAATCACTCTGTTTTTACAATGTTGCGTCAGCATCTCATGGTACTTTGGATTCCATGACGTCTTATAAAGGATTGTATATTGAACCTATTCAATTTCATGAACCATTATGAAGCACCAAAGATCACGTCAGTACCCAACCCTGCTAACTTCAGATAACTGTGTAAATGACCAGTGTAAACATGGTGAATGCCCCTGAGCATACATGAGTGTGTGTTCATGAGAAGTGTAAAGTATAATTAACGCTGCAATAATACCATACAAGTCCACATGCCCTGCCCCAATGTGTCCTATACAAGTGTCAAACACTTATAACACTTTAATCACTTTCGGCCACTTTAATTACGTTCATCTGGTGCAATATATAATACATTTAAGTACTTTTATACACCTTTTTTTTATTCCGTCTGTATATTTAATATTGCTACTGTATTCTTCTTTACTGTTTTTATTACTGTTTATTTATATTACTTGATTTTTTTTAATTTGATTTACTATGTGTCTCTTGTGTGCACTGCTGCTTATCTTATATTGAAGTCCACAGGAGATCCACAAAGGAAAGTCTTTAGTTTCAACAACGTCAGCAGCGGAATCGGGGCAGAACAATATGTGTTGAAAAAATAAATCCAAGATGTTGAATATTAAAACATCTGGCCAGCAAGGTGATGGATGGCTGCAACATGAGGGGTCAAATATTAAAGTGGTGTACAATAGCAATTTAAAACTTAAATGAATGCAGGTATCGTTAGGCTATATGAACAACTTTAGAACGGTATTAGCCGATACTTGGAGAATCACACAGGTTAGTGTCAGCATAAATATGAAGAGTAGTTTATATGGGGTTTTCAAACTCAAAACATAATGAAACATACAATCCATTAGTGGAAATAAAACTACTCAGACGGGTCTGGATCACTCGTAAATTGTATTATGAACTTTCAAAACGTTAAATACAAGAGAATCGATGAATGAGGCAAGTTCTACGAGATCAAGCCACTTAAGAACAGATCTGTTGGTTGCATGTGGTTCTAGCACGAGGACCAATTATCATATCCGTTTTACCTGATCATAGAAACCACATACACACTCAGATAACCTGCCGCACTGCGATGCTTAGTTACAAAAACACCAGTGGATTTGTGTAATGCTTCCCAAACACCCTAAATGGCAAAAAAAAAAAAAGCACACGCCCTCACAAACCTGCTCTCCCTGCAGGGAGGGCCCGATGCCGTAATGACCCTTAACTACTTCCGTGCTGCTGGGTTGACGGAGGCAGGAGTCGAGGCTCCATCCCGCGGCGGTGTGTGTGTTTTGTGGAGTCATGAATGCGCGTTAGTGTGTTTTCCTGTATGTATCGTGTGCGTCTGACATTCATCTCCACTGGTTCTCCAGCAGGACAGTTCTCTGCATGGCCTAACAGCTTTTTAACCCGTGCAGACAGGAGCCCCCGGCTGCTACTGACCAACGGGAGCACAGCAGAAACTCTTACCATCTGCAGCAGTTTAACATACAGATGGGTACAAAACAGCTACACACTTCCCGTTCTTCATGCATACACATACACACACAGACACAAGCAGACAACTGCAGGGAGCTTTAAGTGCACCCCGCTGCTTTCATCTTGCCTTCAATCAGATAAATTAGCTGCCTGCTGGTTACCGGCCTGTGTGCCTCCTGATTCGGGGGGTTTTCATGCCTTTCATACCTCCCCCCAGCAGGACATAAGCGCTGGAACATCTTGATGCCAGAACAGGCCCTGCTCGGCCCAAACCTTCCATCAGCCTACAGTGCATCCACACAGACAGATATGATGTCCAAAACGCTGGCCAGCTGCACCCGTTTGGACACAGACATGAAACCACACTCAGGCTGCATGAAGCCTGTGTCAGAGGCCTCGGCGGTCTTTCCCCGGGCCGACCAGAGAAGCGAGGCCCCTCACAGTGGAGTCCATTAAGCTGACAGGAGGCTCTGGGGTCCGAGTCCTCGGAGCAAAGGCCACACCCTGGTTGTGAAAGTCCTCACAGAAGCGAGGCCGTAGTCTCCCTTAGGCTGGGCGTCAAACCCCCATCCCGGCCCAGTCCAGACAGCTTGTGCAGTCTGAAAGCTGATTAAGCTAACACACACACACACACGACACACAGCGGGTACGGACACACATTAGCCACAGCTCTCAAAACACCGGGTCGGATTTCGTGGTAAAATGTTTTCCTTATTAATTTTGGTAATGAGTGTGTTGCCAGGTCGGTTTCCATCCCCCCCCCCCCCCCCCCCCCCCTTGTCTGATCTCACAGAGACCTGGACGTCAGGAAAGTGTGTTTATGAGTCACGACTTAATCACAACCTTTTGGTTTTGGGCAGAGCTCTTTTTTTTTTTGGGCCCTATTATTTCTCTTCCTGTGAGAAGAAAAGAAATCCCAGAGAAGCAAAAGGGCGTCAGTAAACCCCTCAGAATGTCGATGCTGCCGATAAGGCCGCAACTGATACGTTGGAAACACGGGTTAGAGGGAAGGGCACGAGGTTACAGAAAGGTAAACAGAGGTGGAGAGGCTCCAAATTAGCTAGATTCACTTTGTGCGATCGAGGGACGGAGAGGAAATAAAGTACGAAAAACAAGGCAGAGAGAACACAAAGAAAAAGAAAGTGCTCAGTCAGACAAGTGGCCATAAAAGTTGAAGATGACCAGTCACAAGGCCGTCAGAAACACCCGGGCTCGGGTTACCAGGGGAGGCTGAAGGGGCCAAAAGGAGCAGGATGCTCTCCTCACCCAAGACACCATAACTCTCCCTGGGCCAGAGCCTCTGTCACTACAGCCTTCCCTCGGATGGGACCTTCCAGATCTGCTTACATGGACAGCTTCCATTAACATTCCTGCCCAACCTGGCAGGAGAGTGAGTGAGGGTTAAGTGGGGTGAGAGGGTGGAGGGTGACAGAGCAGTTATACGGTTTGAGGGGAACAAGAAGAGAGAGTCACAGAAGGAGGGCGAAGGGGTGTGGTGACCAAAGTAGAGGGCAGAGAGAGAGAGAGAGAGATGGAGGGAGGGAGCAGGGATCTGGTCTGTATCTAAGTGCAGAAGGACACACTAAACCACTCACAATAACACCACTTACAGGTCTGCAATGTTGTTGCTCAGATCTTATGTCTGTCTGTGTGTGTGTGTGTGTGTGTGTGTGTGTGTGTGTGTGTGTGTGTGTGTGTGTGTGTGTGTGAGAGAGAGAGAGAGAGAGAGAAGGGAACATCTAAAGATTTAGAAGGGCGCATTTCAACAAAAGATTTAAATGAACTAAAAGCCTGCTTTTTTTCTTAATATTTCTAACATTTCTTCTGTTATTGTTGCCCAAAAAACTAACATTTCTGCCTCAGTCTGCCGTGCAGAAAGGCAACAGGAGGGGCAGTGACTCAGGTCAGCAGTGGACGGGTTGACGTAAACCAGGGTGTGAGCTGGCCGTCATTAAGCAGAGCAGAGCTGAACCTCCACGGCTCAGTCCAGATATCTCTGACCTCGTTTTTCCCCTGAACTGCTCGCTGCCTCATGTCTGTTTGTTGCACAGAACACGCGCATGTCACTGCATCTGTCAAGCAAAGTATTTGGCAAATGTTAATTACACACTTCCATGTCCTCCGGGTGAACAAAGCCATACCGATCAATGCACGTCTGCATGCTTCACATATGCCTCTGTTTATGAATTGTTCCATATCTGTTAAATCTATATGTGTAAGTAGTTCTCACAGGGTTTGATATGCATACCTGGTGCACATATCTACCTGAGCTCTTAATAAAGGCGTTGGGTCGTTTTTATTATAATCCTCGTGGCATATAGAAAAGTAGAATGCGATAAGCTTTAATTTGCAGACCTAAACACTGCACAGCACAAAAAAGAAAAACGTCTCCAGTGTGCTTTGAAACATCTCTCACCCAGTCGAGAGTAAACACCAGAAAGATCATACGTTAAAAACTCCCTAGGAGGGAGAAAACCTCAAGCCGCTGTACTGTATCCCAGTTTGTCTGCAGAGAAATGAACGCTTAAATGAAAATGAGATTCATATGTCTCATCGTCACTGAGACTTTCAGTGTCAGCTAAGCAGAGGTTGACTAAGCAAGACCGCTAATGAGCCGGCTTCTATGATGTTAGTCATTTCAAAGACTTTGAAATCCATTTGACTGTTTAAAATAAGAATCCATCTGACTGATTATTGTGACGTGAATCCGACACCACACAAGCGTTCCTATGGCCAACCGCTGCATAGTGGAAAACGTCAAAGACATCGAGGGGAGAAGTGTCACAGCGAGATTCATACGTTGAGAGATTAATATACAGTGTAGCATTCAAAAATAAACAAGCAAAAGGTTTAGGGCAATTTAAATCCAATTGAGATATTTTTCTTGCTTATGAACCACCTGACAGTCGGGTAAGAAACGGACCGCTTGATGCAACGCAGAAGCTAAAAGCAAAACAAAACTGAATTACGACATCTCGCTTTGCCAAATACAGAGAGTTTAGAACGTGACATTCATCAAGGAAAACTATTTTAGAAAACCTATCAAATGATGTCATTCATTTCAAACTTTTAAAAAAAACACACAAAGATCTCCCACTTCATGTCTCCCTGTAAATCCTTCAAATGTACACATCGCATACAAGGTTTGGGGACACACTTGGCTGTGACAGTGAATCCTAAGAAGCAGCGACATCATTCCCAAGACACTGTGTACATGCGACACGTGACTGTATCGCATGCTGCCACAGACACAGAGGAGGAAAAGACGGTTTAAGTTGAATTGCTGATGGCCAAATGACATGAATGTTCTTATTTGGTTTGTTTTTAAAAGACGAGTAGAGCTGGAAAACACATTGCGATGTCCGACTTCATCACCGGACAAATATGTTCTTTTAACGTTGGCGAGGATATTTTCAGCGACCGGTCGTCTTTGCTGCAGTTTGACCGTACGGACGTACATGTTGCGCTGCCATCGCTCCGCTGGAGTGAGCCGGTTAAACCTGCTCGTCTCAGCAGGGGAGGACTTCGAAGACCGAGGAGAGCTCCGCATACAAGACAAGAAGAATCGCAGAACTCCCGAGGGAGGGCTCGCTTCTGTATTTCGGGGATAAATATGTGACGATGGAGTGGAGAACTCCGAGAGGCCATTCTTCAGCCCGTCTGTCACCGGGACGAGTCGCAGCGGTTTCTGGACGATCGAGAGACAGAAACACGAGAGTATGCGGCGATCAAAACCTCGCATCGACTACTTTGTCTCTTTTATGTTCCTCTCAGAAGCGGATGATGCTAAACTGAGCTCCTTTACTGGCTCTTGCAGTGTTCTTGAACACGGGCCAACCCTGAAAAAGAGCCAAAGACCTTGTAATTGGTACTATTGAGAGTCTTCTGTGTGCCAGTTATATGGTGAGAATTCGACATTAGTGTGGCTTGTGTCACATTCCATTCTTGACTGAGCCTCACTTAACCCCCCCCTTCCCACTCCCCCCACTCGGTCTGGTTCCTACCGGCTGATTCTCTTAATTACTTTGCCTTTTCTTTTTTTTTTATTCTGTGAGAAATCTCCCTCGCCGCCACCGCCATCCGGCCTGAACCTACACCACAAGCCCATCACCGCCATTAGCTTAATTAGCCTAATTAATTGTGTCTTAACACAGTGCTCCAGAAATAATACCCACATCGGCATCAAAAGACATTTCCAAGAATCTAAGCTTCTCACCCCCCTACGTCGCATTTCAACTCCTCTTTCCCCTCAACCGCCTTGTCAGCTCTTCATCCTCACCGCTGCTGCTTCATGTGGCACTGTACTTTAATACCCACCCTTCTTTTTTTTTTGTTCTTTTGAAGAGCTAACGCTGCCGCAGTCCTGCGTGGTAAAGCTTTTTACCCACTGTGTGCACCACAGGGCTGATGTGGCCAACCGTGCAGCCTGGGAAAATGTGCGTGGAGCGCGGGACGGGAGGGGAGGCTGGGGGAGTGCCGAGGTACGAGGGAGGAGGAGCGCCGCGGCAGCTGAGCTGTGAAGAAGCTAATGGGCTCTCATCCCCTTCCCACGCCCACCGCGTGTTTTCCAATGGGCACTCAAGCGGCGAGGCACATATTGGTTTGGCTACCGGGACAGAAAACTGCAGCCGGCCGGCTTCAACGCTGCCGACTCGGCATCCGCTCTGAACTCCGGTGTGACTCTGGCAGAGTATGAATCAGTAACCGGCCTCTAATCACGGGATGAGACGAGAGACAGACACTGATAAACTAAGTGGGGACGAACAGGGAGCCACCACAGATCAATGTTGGTCTCCGTCAGCAGATGGAGAGGCGTTAGGAAGGGAAAGTCTCCTTCACAAGGCGAGTGCTGAGCCACGGTCCGTCGCATCAGCACATCGGCACGGTTTATCACGAGGCCAGACAGAACATCAGTGACGAAAGAAGTTTCTGATTATTTCAAGTCAGATCATGTTGTTTAAAGCCAATCCAAACCTCCACAATACTGCAGAAGAAAGCATGAACATGAGTGCCTTAAGTATATTCTGATGGGCTGAAACTCGTCACAGCACACAGAATGTACCGGTGAATAGAAACTAAACTCCTTGAGATGTGCATAACGAAAGACGGTGTTGTGGTGTGGACGTTATCCCCTTCTAATTTGTGAGAATTAAACTCCACACAGCCGCTGATTAGGTGATCCGGGGGAAGCCAATTGTTTTGATTGTGCTGCGCGACGTTTGATCCGACGGTGTGGAATGTAGCGACCTTTGATCCGGTGACAACGTTCAATTAGAAAAGGTTAACTAAAATGACCTCCTCCACTCCTGCTACTCGGCCGAAAACAGGATTAAGTGTGTAAACAGTGGAGCCAGGATCACCACTGTCCACGGTCAGCATACATGGACTATGTGTTTCAGCTTTAAAACTAGTGAAAACTACACTAATTACCTTCTTCTTTACTTACCAATGATGAATGAATAAACTTAAAGGATACAGCTGGCAAAGTACTCTCCCTCCCTCTCTCTTACTAAAGAGCTTAACTTGTAATTACTCATTGTAATAACTCTGCAGTCACATGGGAATTTGAAATGATGGGAGTGTATAGAACTGGGGGGAGGCGGGGGGGACTTGAGTTCGGCTCTTCACTGAAGGCCTCACTGACAAACATTAAAAATGAATTGCACCTTAGCGGGAAATGAATCAGGGTGCCCTGGGAATTACATTACGCCCAGTAGCTGACAAGCTAGATTACTATTTTCCAGCTGCTGAGTAACCAAGGGCGAGCATCTCCCCCGTCCCCACAGAGAAGAGAACCAGAGATGCAGGAACCGGCTGTAGAAGTGAGACTACTTCAGGTGTTCTCCGTTTGAGTAGAACTTTAAAACATGGAATGAGATGCATGTGTTGCCAAGCAGACACGTTGGAAAAGACATCAAAGGTATTTCCATCTGTGCCGAGCTGCCTCTCTTTGACTTGTGAAAAGAGATTTGTTAAAAGGTTTTCAAAACTGGTCCGCCTCCACGACATAAGCGACTCCTCTGCTTGCATAGAAGTCTCTAGAAAATGACTCTACTTCTCTCTTGATTTATTCCCTCAGTAAACATTGTAAGCATGAGTTTGTGGTCTCAATCTACTGATGTTCATTCAGTAAATGATGGTCAAACAGACCATAAAGCAGGGGATGCTTTCATGGACGGTGTTGAAGAGCCAAACTGCTGCAGGATCAAAAGACGTCCTGAACCTCTCAGTGGAGCATTTTGCAATACTTCTTTATGGAGGTACTGTGCAGAGGACGTCGTCCCGTGACAGAAAGCTACCAAGCTTTCCTTCTGGTTCTCCTAATAATACTGTACATCCTCCCTTCTTGATCCACTAGCTGATCCTGTTCCCATCCACAGCTGCGATGCTGCCAGCCCATCAAACAACAGCAAAGAAACGGACACTAAAACACCTGGATAAAAACCTGGCGGCCTCCTGATGACCTGAGTTTCCATCTATCTATTAGTGTTCTCAAGGTTTCTAAGCTTCAACATCAGCACTGTATCGCTCATGTGAGCTGGCAAGTGACAGCAGCTTTCACAAGTGTCCATCTCAGCTGCCTTATAGAGAGAGATTGTTGTGTTTTGGCATCTTTGAATTAATAATTGCATTAGTGCACCCGAAATGTTAAGAAAAGAGGCCATCTTTAATGCAGCCATTAGGTCTTTAGAGAACTCTCCTTACTGAAGCCCACGATGGAAACATCTTCTCCTCTCTTTCCCTCTGACCCGGCCTCCCATGGACGAGTGCTTTTAGAAGTAGAACTGCGGTGACCCAGAATGACCCCTCTTCACACTCAAAGACTAAATCTTCATCTCTATCTGACTCACTTACACACCTTGATGCCTTTCTCTGACAGCCAACACCAGAAACAGCCTGTAGTTTGACCACTGTGTTCCCCTAAGCTGCAGTCAGCTCCAGCCCAGTGCGAGACGCAGGGCTGCTAAACCTCCCTGCTTTATGACCACTATCATTTTCATTGATTCATGTTTACAATATTTGTCCTGGCGTTGCAAGCTGTTAGCTGTGTTATGTTTGACACTCCCCGAGTCCCAATTTGTTATTTATATTCCATTTTCTGTTTGGTTGTACTGTTGCTATGACCAACTTCCCCCCACAGGGATCATTAAAGTCTCGTTTGCTTCCATCTACTCTCCGGCACAAACCCCCAAGAGCATTTTGAAATCTGCAACTCTGATAAACCGAGATAATCTTTCTCAGGAAGGACGTGAAATGGCCGATGCCAAGCGGCCGGCATGGGAGCAGTGATATCATGTAAGGGCGAAGGCTTAGGCCCCGGTCACACTCCGAGCCGGCCCGTCTGTAGCCCCGGCCCTCATCCCCTCGTACCCAGTCGCTGCCCCGGCCCCTCAGCCTCACACTCCAGCCGGGCTTTAAGCACTGTGAGAGTGGCCTAAGTAGCCCGACACTTCACAGATGAACAGCTCCAGTAATGGGCCGTGATTGACCTCAATAGCCGGCTCCGAGTGGGTTCCCTCGGGTCTAATCTCTGCATTACCTGCTCCGCTTCACACACACTGACTGACGAGACACGATGAGAGCGGCTGCCTTGAAGATTAAACAGACTATCGAGGAAATTATGAAGTGCTTCAGCAAATAAACAAATGGAACAACCCCTTACGGTCCAGTTTCACGCACCTGAACTAAATGTAACATTGAGATGGGACGCATTTTAGTTTGTATGCTGTAAAAACCTGCTCTGTGTGTGTGTGTGTGTGTGTGTGTGTGTGTGTGTGTGTGTGTGTGTGTATATATATATATACATATACATATATATATATATATATATATACATATACATATATATATATATATACATACATATACATATATATATATACATATACATATATATACATATACATATACATATATATACATATACATATACATATATATATATATATATATATATATATATATATATATATATATACATATACACACTGTATACATGTTCAAAAGTCTGGGGTCACCCAGACAAATTTTCAGTTTCTTCGCAATTTCCTGCATGGAACAGCCTTCATTTCTAAGAACAAGAACAGACTGGCGAGTTTCACATGAAAGTTCTCTTTTTCTGGCCATTTTGAGAGTATAATGGAACCCACACATGTGATGCTCCAGATACTCAACTAGCTCAAAGGAAGGCCAGTTTATAGCTTCTCTCACCAGCAGAACTGTTTTAAGCTGTGCTAACATAATTGCACAAGGGTTTAAGGGTTTTCTAATCATCCATTAGTCTTCTATGTGATGAGCAAACACAATGTACCATTAGAACACTGAGTGATAGTTGCTGGAAATGGGCCTCTATACACCTATGTAGATATTTCATTAAAAACCAGACGTTTCCACCTAGAATAGTCATTTACCACATTAACAATGTATAGTGTATTTCTGATTCATTTAATGTAAAAAAAAATAAGTGACCCCAAACTTTTTAATGGTAGTGTGTGTGTGTATATATATATATATATATATATATATATATATATATATATATATATATATATATATATATATATATATATATAAATAATACTTCCCAGTCACACTCTAATCTAAGTATTTGTCTCTCAAATACGTTTTCAAAAAGGTTTTGGTCAGTTCCCAACTGCTACAAAGCTGATCGTATTACAAGACGAGCTAAAGAAATTTCCTCTCGTGTTTTCTCACAAGGATGTAAAATAAATGTATTTTTAGTATCGTTTGGTCTACTGTAGGTCCATCAGCCAGAGAAAGTTCAGGCGAGCAGCTTAAAGCCATCAAGCTGCTGCCTGAGACAAAGCCAGACTGTTGATTTAACACTCAATGGAGTGAGTGAACACATGCAAAGGAGGGAAAAGGAGCATGATAGATGGACGAACGAAAGCACGGCAGGCCTTTGAAAGATTGTAATGGAGGAGGCTACCAAGGGAGATCCCAAAATTCACACCCCATCTACGGTGTCGGCGCGGCCCGCTCACAGGCCGCGGCTTCAGAGACGAGGCGGCGAGATCATGTGTGGCAAGTGTTTCCAAGCGAACGCATGCGAGCGTGGTGTGTGCATGTGTGTGTGTGAGAAACGGTCAGATCAAAGTCAGGTGGCGCTTCATTCCCACCTGCTCTCATTAGTCTTTTTTTGGTCTACGGGCACCGAGTACTGTAGGATCCCACCTGTTTCTGACTGCTGTGTAAAGGTCTCTCACTCTTAACTATCGCAATAGATACTCTAACAGATGTTTCTAAATAAAACTGTGTTGGTGAATTTGTGTAAGCATTGACACTAACTACCAGTGGGAATGTATTCATTATGTCACAATGTAAACAAAGTAGTTCGCCGTTGAAAAGCAGACTTAATTCCATATAAAACTTCAAACTCTGGAACAGTTTTCTTGCTTCCATCTGTCCAATATGAACAGTAATTGAGGAGAAAACAGCTTTAGTATGTATTAGGGAACGAAATATGTTTAGTATTACCACGCCCGGGGAATTCTCCATGGATTAATTCCATGTAGCTTTCATAATTCCCTCCAATATGTTTAAATTAAGATTAAAGATCACTTTGTTCCCCTATTCCCACAGCTCCCATGGCATGGTAAAGAGATCAAAACTGGAGGGCTTTATGGGGAACATCTTTAACATTTGCTCTGCTCTCAGTGTGCTTGATTAAATGTAACATTTTGAGATCCCAGAGTTCTGAGAAAAGCATAAATCATTGTCTCGCAGCTGCTGGCGTGCCTGGGGAAAACACATGCTATCCCTCACTCTCGCTCACTTTTTCGTCTTCTCTGTGATCATAAAGCCCACCCGACCCGTTGGTCCCTCCTCCCCTGGTGCTAGTCCGGGTGGTGGTAGTGGGGGGAACACCTGCAGGCTGCCGCTCACCCTGAGGTTCGGCATAAACCCCGGCTCCTCGCACGCCCTCTGGCCCTCTACTCCCTCACACCGGCCCCGTCCGAGGCCCCCTTAGTCTCTCCCATCCATCAGCAGTGACAGGCCCGAGACCGAGCCAAGGAGGATAGCCAGCCAGCCACTGTCCGGGGAGCGAGATGATCAAGCTGTCTTTTGAGCGGTAGTGATAATTTACACTCAGGAGGTCACTCGGAATGACACGGCCAAGGATTTCTGGTCCTTGTGATCTTTGCTCAACTCTGATTAAATCCACAAAATAATTTATAGATCTAATACCGGTGGAGGAACACGGGCATCCGTCCCGGTGTGTGCTAGTGCGGGATGACATGTCCCTGGCTCTCAGCTGGGCCCATGTGGAAGACTAACCTGTGCCCCTCTGATGCAGCCTGCCAACCTGGATCCCCGCCCGTCGGGACTTAAAAGCAACCGCCTCACCCCGGGGTCCGACTCCTCCTGCAGCCGCCTCGCTTTCTTCTTTTGCTCCGTCCCGCCCGCTTAATAATGCCATTGATTTCTCATTATTCATCGGGTCGTGACAGAGCGCAAGCATGAATCACGTTTGGTTCGTTCAAAGGAGAGAAAATGAAAAAGAAAAGAAAAAAGACCACTTTGTTTCAGAGCCACTGCCAAAACAAAAAAAAAATCTTATCTGGAACTGCCGCTCAATTAGGAGTCTGGGACTGTCACGTTGTGATGCGAAGGGTTAACGGCATGATATGAAATTGCTGTACGCCTTTGGAGCTATAAAAGAGGGTATTTCAAAGCAGGGCTGCTCAGTTCTTCAGCGTTAAAACCCACGCCTTTAATTGTGTTTAATTTATTAGAATGTTCCAACCTCAAATGCGTTGAATGAAAACACATTGGTCGGGATCCGCGGGAGTTCTGCAAGTGTATGGGGACTCCCACCAACCGCCACCCGGCCGAATCTCATCATTTTCTAAGTAAGCTGGAATTTCACTTTTACTGGTAAACAATTAGACAGGAAACAGATGTCGCTTGGCCGTATTTGAAAGAAGCGAGAGAGCGAGAGAGATACGCAGAGTAGATTCAAACGTGTGAAGCGTCCGTTACTTCAGTGCCGTGTGTGAAACGTGAATGTTCCCCGACGAGCTTTGAGGTTTGCTCTAAAAATATTTCAACTGTGTCGTACAATAGAGGTCATGACAAGAGCGCTCTCTAGAGACTGGTGTGATTGGCCGTCTGCAAGACCGACTGTATTGTATCAGAAGAGACCTGAGAAAATTTGGGCTCTTAGAAAAATGTAAGACATGGAGGAAATGGCCTCTGGGATGAATTAAAGGATCCATAAGGAAAGCGCTGGCAATTTCCAGAGCCTGTCACGTCCTCTAAGAAATGAGACAACGCAGGGATCACACATACATGACCTGAGGGGAAACACTGAAGGCAGGGCTTCCCTCCACTTACAATCAACCGCAGTCAATCACCTACACCAAAAATAAGGCACACGTACGTGTAAGCGGCGTGTCATGTGAATATATGTACTCAACCCCCCCCCTCTTTAAATAAACATTATAATTTGAGAATTAGGCGGACGGATCCCACAGCACTGCTGGGCTTTTGCGTTGCGTCCCTACAAAAAACCAGAAGCGACTAATCAAATGAAAAAGGGAATATAAAAGTTGATTGCGGCTCATTATCTTAATGTTTTCGGTATGTCTATGGTGTAAGGGGTGAGCTTTTCTTTTCCTCCGTCGGCCCTACACTCCATGTATAACGATCACGCTTTAAGAATTCGCTAAATGGAATCAACGAGGCCACATGGGAGGAATAAAATGCGTTTGATGCTGAGGCCAAGTGCTCCGGCAATTCAGAAATGTCATGATCACAAAAAGACGTCGAGCGTCTCGAGTCGGGCCCTGTGGGAGCGAAAGGGTGCAGCCCATTTGGAGTGGTGCTGCTCCACCTTTCATCTCCGGCTGAATGAGGCGTTGCATCCATCATTCCATTAGCGCCGCTCTAACAGGCTCCCAGTCACCCTGCGGATGACAGCGGGGACATGGGACATGTGGACTGACCAAGAGCTTTGATGTAAGCCTGACCACAAAACACAGGCCTATAAGTAGACACCCAGAAATGCCTTCACACACACACACACACACACACACACACACACACACACACACACACACACACACACACACACACACACACAGAGAGAGAGAAACGTTCCAGTCTGGTGATGTTGTTACTGTCTCCAGCTTTGCCTGTATTGACAGGTATATTGCAGATAAAAGAAAGATTTCTGGCAGAAATACTCTGAGTGTGTGTGTGTGTGTGTGTGTGTGTGTGTGTGTGTGTGTGTGTGTGTGTGTGTGTGTGTGTGTGTGTGTGTGTGTGTGTGCGTGCGTGCGTGCGTGCGTCAGCTGTTCGGCAGCGCTTTGCATTAAACACGTGAAAAGTAAAACATGTTCCTTCAAATTGCTCTTTATACATTAAAGCGTGTTCCTTTGAGCCATGAGGAGCTAATGCCTCGACAGACTTCTCGCAAAGAAAAAAGGAACAGAGGCGCATGCTTGAAGAACAGAAAGAGGGAGAGACCGACTAGAGACACGCAGACAGAGTGGGGAAGAAAGAGAGAGAGAAACAAAGAACATTACACACAGAAGAGGGGGAGAGTTTGGAGGCAGTGATGAGAAGGAGTGCAGGCCTCCACTGCTCCACATCTGCTGGAGATATACCCAGTGCTTCTGGGAGTCAGCCCCCCTTTTCACCTTCATCTTCTTTCCCTCTCCCCCTCTTTTTTCGCTTCCTTCAGGTCTTCTGGTTTGTGTTCAGATCAGGTTTTAATATTTAAAAATATGTACTGTCTTTATGAGCCATTGCTTTGCTGAAATAATATGCTCCTTAAATCAAAGTAATAGTCTGAGGCGGTGCACTAAATAGAATTCACCAGAGTTTCCTAAAAGTATCCGTCTCTGTCTGCAAAGGCGGTGCAGGGTGGAACAAGCCCCGCGTCTGAAAGCGCAGCGGCGCTGTTAAAAATCCACTCTCGCGTCGTGGCAACTCGCCGGATATTTATTCGACGACCGTCCCTCGTGCTCGTCGAACCAGGAGTTGCCTATGAAATGTCCGCTTTGCCCTGCCCAATGCATAGCGGTGTCCTGGGCCCTCTGTTGGATAGCAATGGGACAGTGATTGACTGTTGGTGACATTCAAACAGCAGTGGAATGGAGTGCCTCCCAAATCCATCGTCTCCTAAGCGTACTTATCTTCTTACTTCACTCCGCTCTGAGCTGCAGTATCTTCTCCTCGCAGTTTGAACCCACCTGAGGGCCAGCTCTATCTGCGTCTCGGGCGCTGACATGTTTAAGGGCCCCGGGGCCTGATACGCCTCAGGTTTTTGTTTTTTTTACGCAAGTCAAGGCCACGCAATGAATCTCCGCAGCCCTGTGTTAAAAATGATGTAGAGTTGTGACTCTGTATTGTATTGTTTTACATTGTCACCCCTGGCTGGGAGGGATAACAGCCCAGAGTGTACTTTAAGAGACTGTCAAGTACTTCTACTTCCAAAGGCATCACTCTTCCCTGGGAGCCCAGCAGAGCTGCCCGATAAGAGAAGTAGTTACAGTTGCAGGTGCGGAGGAGAGGAGCGTGAGGACATACTGACATTCATGTCCTCATTCGCAGAAGGACACTCGACGGGAGCCTTTTTTAGCTCGAGAGAACACCGGTGACAAACCTGGTGGTAGTCGCTAAATATCCAGCAAAAGGGACGAAATCAAGCCCAACGGCGCTCTGAGCTTTGGAATCTGAATCGCAGGGCTACTGAAAAATCCCACGCTCTCCCTTTACAACACACACGCCCACACGGCAGAAATATAATCCGTGGTCTAAGGACGCAATCAGAAACTGCAACCCGACATCAGCGCAGCCTTCCACGGATCCCCGGAGCGGTTAGCTGCCGTTAGCCAGCTCGGCCCGGCGCTGACAGAGAGTAACTGCTGTTTAGAGAACGCATGCTGCCTGTAAAGAGGCGCGGCGTTGCCAACCCGGCCTCAAGCATACGGGAGTGGAAAACACTTATCGGCTTTACTAAACAAATAACTGAAAAGGGGCATTGCGTGACATTAAAGGGGGAAGGAAAATATGATGGCCCAAACAAACCCAGGCTCTCGCATTAGATCACCAATAATTGAGATGGAATATGGACTATTAGTGCCCGTCACAAGTCCACGCACCACAACCACCACCGGAATATCAGCTCCAAAAATGCGGAATGGTGATTTCAAGTCAAGTCAGAAATCCACAGAGCAATGATAGCAAGATGGAGAGGAGAGGAAACGTTTCACAAGCCTCTACCTGAGTTCCTGCAGTCGTCTCCTTGCTGAGGGACCTGCACAGAAAAGGCCAGCAGGTCAGGAGCCAGCAGAGATTCAGGTTTGCGGATCTCATTGAGCCAGCGGCTCATGTGGAGTTCTTTGGTGTCAGATGGGCCCTGAATCAGAGGGACCAGCTTCTCCTTAACACCCTCTCCCGAACCTAAGACACAAAGGGTTAAAGGTTAATTGATATATTGAAACTCTTGAAAGAAATATTCATATTCGCAGTTCTTGGCTTTCATGCTTCGCGGATTACAAATAAAATCCCAAATTGCCACTACATAAGTGTCTTAAACTAAAAGGAGAGAAAATAATTCCGCAAATATTGAAAACACTTGGCGCGTAAAGGGTTTTCATATTAAAATAGATATGTTAACATAAATTCCAGCATTTATCTGCAAATAAATCAACAGTTTGGGCCTTCAAAGCAACAGCAGACAAGTAAAAGATGGCATATCATCCATGACGAAACTGCAGATGAAATCTGAGGGAAGAATGCTAAACATGTTATTGCAGCGCTGCAGACACAGACTTGAAGATCATAACAAAATATGTCAAACAGACAATAATTCCATCAGAAGGTAAACCAACAGGAACATGATGGACAGTACTACTTGCCTTTTCTTATGTGTACACTATGTCCTGCATCCCTGTAGATGTTCATTTTGAAATAAGAAAATCAACTGCACATGCCTTTTTTCCTCTTTGTATTTCTATATTGACAGCTGCAATAGATCTCATAATCTGCCTGACATCATGTGTGCAGTTTGACCCCGTGAACTCCGTGCTGTGACACTAGCTCCAATAACATCCTCGCCATCAAAGACATAGCCGGAGCCCAATGACAGCGCCCCCGGGAGGAAAAACCCAGCGACCAAAACCCTGGCGCTGGAAGGAAACCAAGACGAAGATAGAGCGGGAGAAGGAGAGCGGAGTGTGTAAAAGGAGGATTTAAAAAGAAAGTCAAAGAAGAGTCTAGTCGGTCCCGCTCTCTCCCTCCTACACAGGCAGTAAACTTTTAACAGGGCACAGCTGCACACACCTGGAGTCCTGGCACACACTTTTACGGCTCCCACGGTTCCCGAGGCGCATTTCACCGTCGCACGGCTGCAGAGCTTCAGCTCCAGGTTTTGGACGGAGCCCTCGAGGGTCGGTGACGGGCCCGGAGACTTCACACCTAATAAAGAACGGAAAAAAACACACAAACAGAGTGAAAATGAAGTGCAGTCCGGGGAGGTTTAAACACCGCTGCCGTGGCTTGGTTTAACACTTGATTGGCCTTTAATTGGGCTTGACCCCTTTCTCTCCCTCCCTCTCTCTCTCTCTCCCAAAGTTGTGAGAACCCAGGTGCTCTGGCATCACCAACACCCGGCGGAGGGTGCTGCGTTGATCTCCGCGCTCACAGGGATACCTGCGTGTGCCCTCTGTTCCCAAGGTTAACCTGCTGGTGTGTCTCCAAACCATAATGACAACAACACTTTGATGTATTATAGTATGCTGTTAAAGTTAGCTTTTAACGTAAATGAACAGCCCCCAAAGCTACAATAAATAAATAACACATTGTACTCTCATGCATGATACGCCTTCATCAGCACCTGACGTCTTAGTCCTGCTAAATCTATGTCAGTCCTTAATACGTTTGAATTGTTTATGAGCTAACGCTTTGCTTCTATGTGGGTATTTATCTGTGAGTACAGGCTGACGGGGTCTGATTCACAAGCAGTGCATTTCATTTGTATTTGCATCCCTGTGGATTTAGACAGCTTCCTGTGAGGACATCTACAGTATACTGATGGGACTTTAGGATGCAGCAACGTCTCAACAATCACAGCCATATTGTATTCAAAAAGAGAGCCCAGCAAGGGTATAAAAAAGACATAACAAAACAACAACCTTAAATTGTCAAGTGCCTGTTCTAAATGTTTTACAAGTTCCCACTAAATCTACTGGGTTGAGTGACTTTCAGTTGAATAACAGGGACTATTAGGAGGGTGAGTAATGGGCCAATATAAAGGATATATCTTTCCAAAACAATATCCAATGCAGTCACACCAGCATCCAGCTTAGTGTCAACTACAACTCACCTAACAGCAGCATTACATCACAGGAGCCTCCAGTGCTGCTCGCTCTATGATTAGTCCTCTTAATGGCAGCACAGTGTGGAAGAACCCTACCGTCTGCCATCTTTCCAAAATGAAACTGTTTGCACTGCGGGGAAGGAGTGTGGTGGGGGGTTGGATTACACACTCGTCATCATGATATGTCAATGTTATTTCTATGGTGAGAGGCTATTTCAAACACATAACAAGAGGAGGGAGAGGAATGGCCGGGCGGCTAAGAGATACTGTGCAGTTTTGGGGAGTCCGGTGCCAAAGCGCCCGTTGAGAGAGGAGAGGAGGACCCATCCATCACATGCTGCATTTTTCAGGGAGCACATTCAATTCTTACATCACCTGTTCCAGTGAGGCTTCGCTTCTCACAGTATTGTTTTCTACAGCAATAGCACTTCATTTCCTACAAGTGTCCGCAGCACTTTCTGACTGAGGTCACAGAGCGCTGGGACGAGAGGAGCTCCAAAGTCAAATGTACACAAATACAGGGAAGCTGATCAAGACTAAATTAAGCAGATGGACTACTGGTGAGGCTACGGAGGCACAACAAGTCATCCTAATCTTTTCTTTCATCCACTTGCTCTCTGACTTCCTGTCTTATGCTTCTTAGTATTTCACTCTTCTATCTGTAAATAAACTCTTCTCTCCTCCCCCTTTCCTCTGTCTGTTCCATCAAATCACGACTTAAACGTTTACCTGGTTGGGTTGTTTTTACGCAACAATGTGCACATCATATTTCTGTTTGCAGTTGTTATTCCCAATCAGCTAATAGTTTGAATGGTAGTCTGAATGTAAAACAGCAGGCCGTGTGGATTCAAGTAGACACATGCGTGTACACAAAGCACATTTAACCTGGAGAATTACTGCCAATTGCTAAAATCCCTAACTGCTGACTTCCCTCCTCTCGCTCTCTCTCAGACAAATTACCCAGCAACCTCTTCACCTGCTGTCTGAGAGGCCCTCCATCAGCCCAGATGGAAGATGGGGATGTTAATAACCCTCCCTCTGTCTCCCCGCCTGCCCCTTAATGTATCTGCAGGTCAAACCGAGCGGTGCTGCGTCTCCCTCCGTGGCTCCAGTTTCCTGCTTCTCTACAGGACAGATGTTCTATGTGAAGTGTAGATCTGCTGGATTATTTCAGCTGTACTGTATGTGGCGTGCAGAAATACCAAATGTGTGTTTAAGGGCTAGGTAAAGCCCGACACATACTTTTAATTACCATTTAAAAAAGTGTACTACTGTAAAATGATGAAACCGTTAAAGAATTTAGGACCACAAGGAGGAATTTGTGTTGTGTTGTTGTCATAGAACATACAGGCACACAAATTGTTTCAGAGAACAGTTAAAGCAGCGTTATAGATCTTTTTAAATACAATTTTCTTTGATGAGTTTCATCTTTTTCACACAATGATATTACAGAAAGAAAGAGTGACCATACTAACTATTTTTAGAGGCATGCATGTGCAAACTCAAACATGCACGTAGAGACATTAGTGTTATTTGACGTGATCCAGTACCAGAGGGAGAGATAGAGAAAGACATAGCCTCTCCATAAAGCTAGGCTGCCTTGCCTGGAAACAATATAGCTTACATACATGTGCCATAAAAGTATTGCAGCAGACATTTGGCTTTATTATCGAGTGCGTCCCAGTGAACCTAAAAACACATGACCCTTAAAGTACCCAGAATACGGCGGAGAGTGGATATCCAGACCCAGTGACCTGGAGGAGAAATGGTTGCAACAGTGATGAGTAGGCCTCCACACACGCTGGCTGCTCCCTGGAGCCCTTCTTTCTTTCGGCAAAAGATGGAGATGTTGAAAGTGCAAGATCAATCTGGAACCCAACGGGGGCCGGCCCCCCTGCTCTATTTCCTCTTTGATAAATGGAACTAGGGGTATCACTATCCCACGTTGCCCACGTAGATGTCCAAAAGGGCACGGTGCACCTGCTGGGCTGGCTGGTGGGTGCGTGGGGGGGCTCTGGACAATGTTTTGTCCAGCTGTTGCACCATAAAAAATAAAAAAGTGGGGTACGCAGGAAGAGGGAAAAACACAGGGGTTGGTAGTTTGTCGACTTAACAGTGGTGTGTGTGTGTGTGTGTGTGTGTGTGTGTGTGTGTGTGTGTGTGTGTGTGTGTGTGTGTGTGTGTGTATGAGTGAGTGGATGTGTGTGGTGCTGTTACTCCTCAAGGGCAGGTGCAAGTAGTACATAAACACACAGCTAGGGGCCAGAGGCTACGGCACTCCATCAAACACCGCGAGGGCAACTGTGGGCAGCTGGATTTGCCATCCTGAGCGCCGTGAACGAGAGTGGAAAATACGAGGGAAAGTTAGTGAAGAAGTACTGAGAGACAGAAAGAAAAAGAAAGACGGAACAGATTTTTTAAAAAAAGAGAGAAAGCACACATGGATAGGGCAATATGGGATGTGAGGGCTACTTTTTCTTTGCTCTCTGCATACCTCAATAGTTGGCGTGCATATGTCTGTGTGTGTGTGTGTGTGACATCTGCAAACTTGCCATGTTTTACACATTCCAACATGTCCTACTCTCACTGCTTTGAGGAATGGTATGGGAAAGTTGTCTGCCCGTAACGCCAGACCAGACCATTTTCAAACAGGACACACCGTGTTGGAGTCGGCCTGCATTCACAAAACACTTGTGGTATAAAAAACCTCAGGAATACTCTAATGCTCTGGAAATGTCTTTATTTTATGTTTAATCAATTAAGCCAGGACACATCTCATCCCCCGTTCGTAGCTGAACGTTCCACAAATAAAGCGCAGGAATGTGAAGATATCTCACGAAACCATGTTGTACGTTATCCACATAATCATGATGGAGGAAGTATAAAGAAAGCAAAAGCACACACAGGGTCTAGCGGCTCCAACAGCCGCTGTTCGTTCCCAAGGAGAAGTCAACGTTGATTGTTTTTGTCACATAACTGGCGTAATGTAGTCGCGGCCCTTCCGAGGTTATTTTAACCCAAGAGATGATCTTTTCCTAAACCCAACCAAGTAGTATTGTTGCCTCAACCCAACTAAGAACCTTGTGAAGCCGGAAGTATATTTTACATTAAATTGACACGTGTTGCTGGCCTTTGTACGGAGACATGCATGAAAAATTAGGAGTTACTTTTTGTAAGATATCATAGGAACCGTTGTAGGAGAGCAGAATGAGAATACAGAAATGTTGCAAGATGAGGAAGGCGAAGGTCCTCCTTCCTGTGTGGAAAGGCTTTTTAAATGCGTGTTTCTTGAACTGTAGAACGCCTCCAGAGGAGCCGTTACAAGCTGATGCAAAACCTTAAACTGTCTTTAATACTAAAGGTTGAAGCGTGAGCACAAATAAAAAGATAAGCAGGTACAGCATATTAAAGCTGTGTTATGATTCAAGGCATAACACCTCCACTCAGTCACATTAGAGTCATGAGTGAAGAGTTCCCCTGCTTTTCAGACTAGCAGACCCCGGCACGTATTAATTCGGGATCCGTTTTATATGGGATGACGATCAGCTGACAAGAGGATGTACACATCGCCAAGCCCTAATGGACAAGTTGTGAGACAAAGACAGACAGGGAAAGAAAAGAGAACCTAAAGTGCTAAAAGCTCCAAGTCTGGCAACGGGCCCACGGCTGACAGAAAGGGAGGTAGACATGGACAAGTTGGGTAGACCCAAAAGCAGCCAGCTGAGCCATTAAGTGCTGATGCAGAAACAATAACTGTCTCTCCTAAGTCAGGAAGGGCTGAAGTAGAAGCAGTAAGTAGGAGCAGGAGGTCTGCTGGCGCCGTGCCCAGCACTGACACACAGCGAAAATACAGACACATGCAGAGAAAAGCGGCACAGGAAAGCAGACAAGGTGAACCAGTAGTGGGTTTCGTCCCGCAGTTAAATCTGAGCCGCTTTGGCAGTCGCCGAACACGGGACTGCAGGGGAGACGATCGCTTTGAAGCAAGATCTCATGCACACGCCAGGAGATGGTTCTTAGGGTGGGAGAGACTTGATCACTTCATGAGAGGTTGGGATATTGTTCATGGAAACTAAATTGCTACTTTCTATCAGCAACTGGCATAACAAAAGTAAGTCGAGTCAATAAATGAAAAGCCGTTACAGTAAATCTGATGGCCTTACACTTAATGGAATTAGCAGGAAAACTTCATTGGCACACACGTGCATTTTATATTTCAGGTAGCAGCAAAAGCAATTTTCTTTTTCAAATGTAGTTTATGTAAATAACTGGAACAGGAACTGGGCAGTACATGAGCAGTGAGCGCTAGCAGCCATCGCTAAATAACAAAACAAGCTCACACACAGTTTGTATATATACACTACAGTACGTAGAAAACCTCCATCAGTCAATTATTCTACAGCAACAGACCCAGAGGAGAGATTTATAACTAAACTCAGGCAGTTGGAGGGAAAAACTGTTTTTGCGGCGAATGTTTCAAATCAAAAATACTCATCAAGGCTGCAGCGATGCAAATTTGCAACAGTGCAGCACTTTCTTTTTCAATAAAAGGTTTGAAGAGGTTTGCACAGGCAGAGGACCGACTACCGGGGTCTTGTTGACCCAGAGCAGCGTCTGAGGTCAAGCGTTGTACAGCCGAAGCTACTGTAAACTATTATTGAGTTTCCTCTGAGCGAAATGCTCCGAGCACAATCTGTGTTACGCAGTGTGTATGTCTACGGCTTTTATTGTGAAGGGTACAAAAGGTAGAAGTGGATCTGATATGCTCCAAGAGAATTGGGTACAGCATTGGAGGAAGGGCCCGATTATTCTTGTGAAAGCTGCTTAGCGGTGCATGAAGAACAAATTAACTTCTGAGTATAGAATTCAGATAAAGATACCCGCCTTCCTCGCAGGAAAATAACTCCTGATTCGCTATTAGTGCATTTTACACATTTGTATTTAAAGGAGGGCTGTTCATGTTTGCTGTGGCTTGGTTCTACTGAGCCTCCATGTCGTGACACGCCATCCTGTGCTTTTTGAATAGCTCCGTTCCGCGCGGCGCGATTGGTCGATACCGTCCATCGCACCGTTCAAGCCAAAACAAATTAAAGTAAGCAGCGCTTTCCTGCCACGTCAAATCTGCATACTGTGAGAAAGAAGTCACGACCCGGAAAACGTGTTTGAAAAATATTTTGCCGTGTGAATCGATCACACGAAAAACAACACCGGCAGTTTGTAAAGGCCTTAGGAGGCGAGCAGACAAGTGTCCACACACACACACACAAGGTTAGCTTGTGGGCTATGCTGCCTGTAACCGTGGTGGTGGTAGTAAGACAGTGATGGGGTGTAAGTGCTGGTGGTAGCGGAGGCTGGGGGTCTAATTTCCATGATTACCATCCCCTCCAGGTGCTGCCTGCCTTTCCGTCTGCCCACTAAAGCAGTGACACATGTTCTCCGCACATTCGAACCCTTGGTTCTCTCTGCCACCGAATTACCACAATTAAGGAGTCTTCATGCGGAAGCAATTTGGCCAACACTAATGGGCCCAGGCGGTGGGGTTCGGGAGACGGGGTGGATTTGGGGGGGGGGGGGTCGCAGAGCAAAACCGAGTGAAAGAGTTTTTAGAAGAAGTGAGAACGATGAGAGAGTAGGAGACAGATGTGCGGAGAGTGATAGAGAAACATGTGCTGTGACACGGAGGATTCCCGCGTTGCCACTTGTAAGGGAGATGATTAGTCGGCGGTGAGATAGGCCATTAAAACACAGTTCTGGATGAGAGGGCCTGCCTCTCAATCTCCCAGATCCCCGGCCTAATGCTGCCCTGACAAATTTGGTTAGCGCAAAAAACGGGGGCATTCTGACTTTGAAGTCGCAGCCAGGGTGGAATGCCAGTGTGGTTCCACCGCGAGAGAGATGCTCGAAACGACAGACCGCAGCTAATGACACTAAAACCAGCCCCTCCGTCACTGAGACGCAGCTCTGGATTACTGCCCTCTCTCTCTGACTGTGACTGCACACACTTGCTCTCTTTTCTCAGGCTTAACCGTATTAGAGGGAAATCAAGCAGAGAGCTCTTGTTTATCAATGTTCCACCGAGATCAATATGTATGCCTTCAGCTTTGCGATGGCAGACTGTTTCTGTGTGGTGGCAGCCAAGACTTGACGTGTTTCCTTCTTCTTCTTTTTTCTTCTCTCCGGTTGCTGCACTTCAAATGGGAGTCGCAGTGGAAATTTATGGCCTCGTGACGTGGAGCTATGTGCTCGGTCGGCACGAGTCGCAACCCTTAGATGGGGACGCTTGGCTCACAGCGGGGATCCAGCGCTGCAGACACGACCAGATGACATAAATACAAACAGATTTATTTGGGGCTGTCACTGATTCTGGCTTACTAGCTTCTGCTGCGGGTGCTTTAAAGCCCATTCCGCTTACAGTGCATTTTGTTTTATGTCGCAGTGATGCTCACTGCTTTGTGCATACGTGGACTTCTTAAACGTGTTGTTAAGCTATTTCATTACTTAAATAAGCTGTTCTTTTACTTATTTATCATGTACTATATGTAATGTATCCCTCACTCTTTACACCATTATGTACTTTGGTATGAAAAGAAATATATATATATATATGCACCTAATGCCTTCCAGTTATTCTATTTAGTGACTGATAAATGCAAAGCCATCCCTATAATATACAATACCACTATGAATACCAGACTATAATGCTGCATTCACACAGATTGAATGCAAACAATGCAAATTTCCACCGGGCGGCGCGAACATTTTTCCTTATTTGCGCGAGTTGAAATTTTCCAACTCTTGATATTCGCAATGCTTTTGGTGTGAACGCAGCATAACTGTACTATTGATGGTAGCATTTCCCGACTAAGACATGTGGAACATGTTATCATTCATGCTTCAGGAGCTTTCTTTGGACATGTTGACATTGGGATGCGGGTCTCAGAGGGTCTCACGGCCCTTTGAGACACACGCCCTCCTTCCTGTTGACCACCAGCTCTGTGAACTCAAACCAACCAGCCAATAGTCTGCAGAGCTGCAGGAGAAAGGAGACACAAACCCACTCTAAACATGATGAAGGACTGATATCAACAGGTCTTTGGTTCCACCAAGCTGGAACCACATGGTTCCCTTTCTGTAGTTTACGTGATGAACTATTAGGGCATCGACCCGTCAAACACAGCCGAGAATGACGTCGTGTGTGGGATCCACTGGTGATGAGGATACATTAAAATGGAATATGCATGGCTGCATGTGAACGGGAATATTTTCATTAGTCATGTAAAAAGATTAGGAATTTCGGAATAAGGGCAAAAAACTGAATATTTGGTGCATGTAAACGTACCATGGTAACGTTTCATAAACCACAGCTGCCGGGGGTTTTCAAATCATATTTCAGTTTACCCTCCGTGGGGGGGAGGGGGGCTCTAAATTAATCTAAATCTGTTCTACCCAAACTCGGCCAGCTAACTAATCCGCCCCACTCGACTACGATGGTCCGCCAGGTTTCTAAAAAGCACCATAGATCTTTGAGATCAACTGCCAATGTAAGTGCTGTACGCTGCCACTGGCATATTGGATTTAGTGGTAAGTGGAGCGATGCCTTCTGAGAAACCATCAATGACTCAGATAGGGAGCAGAAATAATAAAAAAGTTAGCCTGAAACTCCAGGTTTCCAGATCCTGCAATGGGATCTCTCCACCATGAGTGGAATCCCATCTTATTTCCCGTGACAGAAAAGTGGGCTACAATTCAGACAAACAGGGGAGAGAAAACCCCTGGCACAGTATCAGTAGACTTCTGATTTCTTTTAAATATCATATTCCGTCCAGAAGCCAGCAGACAGTGTGAGGATGGAGAGAATGATGAATGAAGAGTCTAGTTGATCAAGCCTGATGTCCCCTGATGAGTGTGTGTGTGTGTTTATGTGGCAAAAATGTACTTGGGATGTTTATTAATGGAGGAGCAGACCTCAGACCCTTTCTGTTCCTCGTCCCATAAAAGACAAAAATAGCTGTAATCTGATGTCCAACTGTGGGACGACGCAACACAAGTCCCTCCTGTATTGCATCGGCTCTCTCGTTAGCTCGAAGCGAGCGACGGAGAAAGTGCAGAGAGCCTTTCGGAAGACAAAAGGAAAAGGAGGAAGGGCCGAGTCTGGATCGACTTAAAACATCATCACAAATCTGCCAGGAGTGGAGCGAGGGCCGTCTGTGGCTTATTGAAGTTTTCATTGACAAGAACCGTCTCATGTTCCATCCAAGATTTATTTATCGCGTCTCTGATGCTGACACGATGTGTTTTTAATGTCAGAAATAAGGTTGCGTATACGGACTCTCTTGCCGCTGCCTCCCTGCTTTCTTCCTGCCCCGATGTCAATCCGTGAAGCAGACAAGTAGACAGGCAGAAATTTCTCTGGAAACCAATAAGTTACCTCTTCAAAGAAGCAGGGGTACTTGAGCGAGGGGGCCGGGGCCATGCTGAAACAGACATCAGGGTTTTCATTAGGCTTCCCATCTCTTCACTGACATTTGTGACAACCGCAGAGCGAGGCGGGGGGAAAAAAGCATTAAAAAAAAGCTCCTTCCTTTTTTCGTTTTCATTGTGGAACAATGAAAGAGGACTATCAAAACAATCTCCATGAACTAAGTGTACGGGCCCCAGTATATGACAGGGCAAAGCTGCATGTTCCTCTGGCTTGTCTCGATTAATAGATGGAAGAGGTTGTGAGGAAGAGCAACGTGTCGGCCAAAAACGGCACAGGAAACCGGTGGAGAACGGAGCGGGGTGCAACCGCTCATGGCCAGGACTCTGCTACCAGCCAACAGCTGCACTGTGGGCAGAGAGAAGCGCCGAGAAAGGAGGGAAGACAGACGGGACGTCCTGGGACCAGACAACGCATACCAGGGATTAGTTAACGGAGGTGACAGAGCGATATGAAAATTGACACTTTCCCCCCAACAATAACACAGCTATTACCGACTTAACCTTCCTCTTGTGTTCGGGTCGGCACCGACTGTTTAAGGTTTTAAATGCATTAAAAAAAAAAAATTGTTTATTGCATCAAGGCTTTTTGACTTTGTCAGGAACCTCTATTTCAACAAAAGAAAAAGAAAAAAGAAATATTTGCACTAAATTATAAAATGCTCTCGTTGAAATGATGACCTTTGTGTTGTTGGTTTAACCCTAGTTATAAAAATAAGATTTGCTTTATTGGCTGTTGTTTGTTTGACCTTGCAAATCTATATGTTGTGTTATGACTTGTTCTGCTTTTCATTTTGTGTTTGTATTAAAGTTCTATTGCTGAAAAAAAGACTTTTTAGCCTTTTTCTTGAAGTAAAAATGTATCGGTTGAAATTGACGCGTAACACCATAGATGTTATTATAGTTAATAATATTCAAATGAAAACATAAATACAACTAATTTATTTAAGAGATGTGTTCTAATACCCCTCAGTCATAGTCAGGTAACACAACAACCTTTTAGTTATTTATATGATTCTCTTGAGGTTCATTTCACCATTTCTTTAATTGAAATCGAGGTATCCTGACAAAGAAAAGGCCCAGAGGCCCACACCAAAAATATTAAAACATACAACAATATGTTCATGGATAAGGAAGCCTAACAAGGTAACCAAGAGATGAGAAACAAATTGGATGATAGATAATAGTTTTTAGTGTATTTTACAACCGATTTAAGACATGGGTCAAAACCGACCCGTTAACACAAGAGATGCTAACAGAAAGCTAACACAAGAGATGCTAACAGAAAGCTAACACAAGAGGAAGGATCAGGGTGAGCGTTTGCGTCGGACCCCATGTGCTCCTGAAGGCAGTCAGATCACAGGGATGTGAGCCGCCGGCCATGAAAAGGAGCAGCCTTTTTTTTTTTCATACAGTTTTTTTTTCATACAGTACAAAACCATTGTTGACTTGGCCTTCTGGAGGCCGCGTTCTGTTCCAAAGCGATGGGAAATATCAGTGTGAAGAAGAAAAAAAGTATAAATAAGTCTCCTTGACACAACCTTGAGCGGTCTTTTTCTTTTCTTCAACTCTCTCCTCCCGGCCGTCCCATCCCCCGCTGTATGTGTAGGGGGGGACTTGTAAAAACAAAAGACTTGTTTAAATAATGATACTGTTCGGAGTGAGAGCATGACTCTTATCTTCAACGTGCCTCCAGTCGCTGTGCGGTGAGAGCATGCGCTCGCTGGGCCCAAACGTTCTCGCTGCCATTCGCCGTAAATGAGAGTTCGGGAGCACATATAGGATTTGCTAAAGATGGAGATGGCCATGCATCTGTGCATATGCACATCTCTTGATGTGTGTGTATGTGTGTGCGTGTCTAACCTGACACTCAATTAGGTGCAAAAGCTGGGTTTAATAAAGAGAACCAATGGCCAGTGTCTGGGCACTGAGGTCCACCCCTCGCTCTCCCCTCTGTCACTCTTTTCCCTTCAACCCTCGTTTTCCCTCCGACTTTCATTTTTCATTCTGCTCATTATATTGTTCACTCTCTCCCCCCCACCCCCCTATATCTGTCACGCTGAAGTTATGTCACAGCTCGTATATCACCCAGCAATCATCTCGAGCACGTCTGGTGACCACCACCAACCGACTTCTACTACTAGACCCCCCCGCCCCTCCTCTTGTCCTCCAACAGACCACCGGAGCGCTGTGGCCAGGAAAGCAGCTGTGGTCGCTGCATTAAAGCGGAATCCATCAGTGGTGGAAATGCCAATGTTATGCTTGTTTAAATGACCTTGATCTTTTGTGTTTCAAACCGCGGCCCTTTCGCAAGACACTAAAAACAGGGAAGTGCATGGATCAAGCCTCACTGCTCTGCAGGGGGAGAGAGTGGATTGTAGAAAGTTAATAGCACTGGGCTGACTTTCTACTTGCCAACTTGGTTGAAGATCCTGAACTGGTCCCAGAATGGTTCGTTTAGGGAGGACAATGATCAGTTTCTATCAACAGCTGAGCCTGGCTCAAATGAAGGGACGGGGATTAACTGGTGCACATTGTAGCCGTCACTGACGCGGCTAACAGAACGACACAGATTTGACCCATCATGATGATGCCAGTGACCTAAAAACAATAAGTAAAATTCTGCTCCGCCACTAGTCCGTAAGCAAATAATGCAAGCAGGAACAGACTCGTTCTGGCTGCGTTTAAAAGGAACGGACAGGCAACAGCATCCGTCTTTTATAATGAGCCGTCTAACGCGTCGAGCATCCCGGCCTCGCTGTGCGTCGTCTGGAGGGTCGAATGTCACGGACACAAGGACGCAGCCTGGACTTGTGATTCCTGTTGAATCAGCCGAGACACACAAAGCATCCCACACACAAATGACTGGATGATTACTCTCACAAAGTGATAATACAGGCAATATTTAGAATACATGGGCAATAGATCACCATGATGACGGTATTATCAACAGGGAGAAGATGAGGGACACTACAACATACATAGACTGTACTGTGTGTCCATGGCAATGTAAAGAATATATCTTATACATCTTATCGAAACTTGAAGTCGTATCCATGATAACCTGTTAGATTCGACTTTTGACTGAGTGTAACTATGAATATATGAGTGCACTTCCTAAGAGCTATGTGACTAGATCAGCCATTTAATGAAGAATATGTAACGCTCTGCATTTCTCTTGCATTGTTTTATAATAAAGGCATTCATATGCATCGTTTGGCATGTTTTCTACAAGATTCTGGGCTAATGTAACGCGTAACAGACACCAATGCAAATTCATACCGACTTCTCAGCCACTGTATATCCAAATATTCGCCGAGATGCACTGTACCAAGATTATCCACGCTCACACACGGCGTACACTCACTGGAGTGCATGCAGACCGGAGTAGCGTGTGGGAGGTCACTGTGGTCAGCGTGTCGCTGGATCTGAGGTTAGCAGAGGATGGGAGCGGTGGAAGAACAGGAATTACTGGCGCCTCTCCACTGCTATTACCACTACTGCTGCTACTACGGCTGCTACTGCGAAACCACGAAAGCATCCTGGGAAGTATAAACAAAGGATGAGCTGGCGGTCACAGGGGAGAGGAGAAACAGGATAAAATATATACACAGTCAGGAGGGAAAATAACAACTTGGTGGAATAGAATAGCTCAGAAAAGATGGAACGAAAGGACGAGAGTAAAAGGTTAAAGAGAAAGAAAGAGCAGGTTTTGTTGGAAACTGGAGACGAATGTAGCAGGACGGAGCTGCAAAACACTAATACGACGAATAAACGCTTCTTTTAAATGTTTAAACGTGAATTGATGACGTCTTTCCAGATGATAAAGTAGTACAAAATGTAAACCCTACTCTGGTGGTTCATTTTCACTTCTTTACTGAGAAGATTTCATTAAACTGGTTTAGTTTTTTTCTATTTACAAAATGTACCAAGATCTTGGGCAGATAATGAATGAGACAATAGTTTGATTAAAAGAATAAACATTTATATAGATGCCTGTATGTATGCCTGCTTATATTCTGAGCGTCTTTCTTTTAAAAGCATATTCATTATTTCAAACTCAGCGTAAATGAACGACATGAACACATGAATATAACACATTTACATGACTTTTACAAAACTTTGGGTATTTATTTTTGTCAAGGACTTTTCCAGGCCTGGAAATAACCATTAAAAAAATTCCATGACTTTTCCAGGTTTTCCATGACGGTAAGAACCCTGAAATATAAATCAAACCCTCTAAACTAAAAAGAAATCTGCTTGAAATCAAACACACTAAACCTCTTTACAAGATATCTAGTCCCGGCCGCTGTGTCGACTCCTCCGTCCCCGCCAGACAACCTGACCCATTGAAGTGGGACACTAGCTGCAGAGCTCGCCAATAAAACACAACACCAGCTCCACCGGCACGCACAGAGGGAGATCACTGCAGTGATGCGTCACCGCAGGAAGACTCACTAGACGGCAGCGTGGGAAATCAACGCCGTCCTACAGACGGTTGTGTGACAGACCCAGTTTTCTGCCTTCACTAAACATCTTCCCACACAGGCCTTCGCTGCGCACGCTGCCACCGAGCGGTCTTAGAAGTCCCGGTGGCCGTGTTCCAGTCAGCTGCAATGATTTTAAGTCTCTTGGCTGTTGCGTTTAATCTGAGTCCACCAATTACTTCGAAGAACATTTTTACAGTCTGTCAGTACCTTGAGGTTAAAACCGAAACTCTGTCGAGTCCATCACTACCCCCCCTTTCCTTGCTGAATCGTGGAATTTCCTTTTGGACAGGGAATGAAATCTTATACCCGAACGGCTCCCCCGCGAAGGACACTGACCATCTGTGTTATCAGCTAGACCTCGATATGAAACACCTTCCACTATTGCAAAACCTTGTGACATCAAACGGCTACGAGGGAGGAGAAATTCCTAAAAGAATGAAAAAAAGAAAAAAGAAAAAAGGCACATGGAAGTGAACAGCTTCAGTATGCCATGTTGGGTGTTTGGCCTCAATGTGTGTGTGTGTGTGCGCGTGTGTGTTTTCTGGCAGTGGCATCATGACTGCTGGTCAAACAAACAAACAAACAACTGCAGGACTTAAATCTGGATCCAGATCTGAATCCGCCACCGCTAAGATTATTTTTACCGCGCAGAAGGGCCAAGTAAGGGTCTGGAAGTGGTCTGCAGGGTAACAGTGCAGTCCCACACCGTGTCCGTCGTTAGGTAGGTTTAAAGGATGTCAAAGGGAAGACAGCTGCCTCCAGCGAGCGTTTGTGTCGTCAAAGAAACAGACTCCCATCGTGACACTGCGGCCCACAGGAGCCGGCGCTGTGCAGCGAGGCTTCACCTCTGCTCCTCATCTCCTCTCGCGTTTCCTCATTTTCCATTTCTCCTCCGCACTTAAGCTGTCACAGACAGAGATTGAGAGAGATCGGGACAGCTAACATCTTCTTTAAGGCCCATGAGTGTCACCGCAATTTCAAAAGCAGATACGCCACCAGACATC
>JBAMJR010000076.1:3367500-3457500 GCA_038501785.1 Myoxocephalus aenaeus | reverse complement strand
GGGAGCGGAGAGCACAAGAAAAATAATAATCAAACCCTCCAGAAAACACGAGAGAAGGTTAGAGACCGCAAACTTGCAGGTCATGTGTTATTCTGCAGGTAAAATAATACCGAACATGGGGAGTCTCATTAAAAAAAGCCATTTGGAAAAGCTCCAGAACAAACTGAGGAATAGCAGAACCAGTAGGTTGCTGCTTTGTACTTTAACAGACAAAAATAAATGCAGCTAATTAAAGACGGCTGGTTGGGGTGTCTGAACAGACAATTAGGAGAGTGTGTGAGCATTTCTCTGTCCGGTAATGTGATGAAACCGGGCTAAGTTGGCATTGGTGCGGATGTTCCGACGCTCCTGAGAAAGCGAGCATGAAGCGAACTAGAAAGCCTGTTAACTGCAGGTCCCAATATCCCAAATCCTTTTATTTTGTATTTTTGTAAGATCGACGTCTTGCCGCGATAGAAGGAATATCGCCAAGAGCAGCTGCTTCTAATGGTTTACACAGCGTCCCAGAATACAAGCTTGGAGCCCGCGCTCAGTTTCCAGAGCGTTCGTTTCTGTTATTACTCATATCCTGTACGGTTCCCTCACTCTTTCCAAAAAGACGGGAGGTCGGCGAGCGATGTGGAGCAAGGTGTCAGTGGACCTCGGGGAAGAGAGGAGGCGCTCATTCCCCGACAGGTGGATCGTGTCCGCGATGGGAGCTGAATGGGAACATTTCTCACAGGAACTGGAACACAACCCCCAAATAAACTGATGCTCAAAAGGATAATGTAGCTCTGCCTACATTATCACCAAACAAAAAAAGTCAACAAAGCAGTCAATCAGTTCGCCTCACAATGTGCTACTTTCTCTTGACGTTAACTTATCCGAGTCCGCAGCGACGGCGATGTCGTCCGTTACGGGCCGACATATTTGTCTGATGGATACAACAGAGCCACCGTCTTGGGACCAGTGATAAGTTATCTGGAGTTCCTACGAATCATTCACCGCCACACCCTACCTTAATTATCAATACAAACGTTCCCCCAACACAAACAGTTAGGCTAACCCTGAGCTGCCATTGTTTTCCAATCGCAAGAGCTTCTTTGGAGGGAATCGCAGTGAAAACGGAGGGAAGGCCAGACGGACAGCTTGTACCTTCTCTTTTTCCCTTTCTTTCTTTGTGGTGCAGATTGATTTGAAGTATTGCAGAATTCCCCCCCATCTCTCCAAGCCAAGGTCACTGACCCCTCTTGAAAATAACCAGAGTGAGTTATGGGCAGTTCTCAAGTCCCCTCTTTTATCTTACTACAAAAGACTCACTACAGTGTCTCGCAAAGTCTCCAAATGAACATTATAAATCAAACGAGCGCTTAACAACAACACCTAAGTGGCCAAAGGGAGGGGAGCCTTTACCACCTGGGTGTCAAGTGGGTTGAATGGCTGGCATTTCAATAACAATGTTATTTTAACATAGAGGAAGGAGCCAAGCAAGGGGGAAAAGAACTTTCAGAAAAATGATGGAAAAGAAATAATAATAAAATGGCACTTCCAACTCTTTTCTCTTTCTCTGCCATTTCTCATAAAGTCATTTGTTTCATGTAACCAGAGCTGCGGCTGTTAGCAAATGCCGCCACACATGACTCCCAGCGGCCATCACCACTTATCCCTCAAGTGAGTTGTGAATCCAGCCGAGCTCTTTAAAAAAACGCCACTTGAGCAGATAATGAAAACGGATCGATACAGAGGGTTTTCGAAAAATGTGGTTTTAGTAGTATTAAAGCAATCTTTGTGGGACGCAGTGAGATTACGTGACTCGCAGCATTTATTGACATATATTCTACTTGAAGTCACTTTTTTAACCTTCAGGTTTTATATTAACTTCCTGTCGTATCTTGTTTCTTAATGTATTTTTACTTTAGTGTTGATTTGCCGCTGTGACTCTGCCAGTGCAATTAAGAGATTACAATTTGGTTTGACCCGCCGACCCACAATCCCTAATGACATCCATTGTCTAACCTTTACCAAAGTCTTTACAGGCCTGGCTAGCAGTCAGGACTGTATCTGTGGCCCTGCTCACAGCTTTGTGGTTCCCCGGGTCAAAGGTGCTCCATGTGTGCATTTCTCAATCATCGGTCCAGAACAGCCCAAACTCTTCATAGAAAGAAACACTCCACTCTCCCTCTCTCTGTCACACACACACTTACACGCACGTCCCTCCCCTTCCTCCCATCTGGAGCACCCCTGACCCAAAACACACACATGTGCTCACAACCCCACACACACACACTGAGATCCATTCTCAGGAGAGGGCTTCATTACACAGGGATTACTAAAAGAAATGTTTTAATCAAGTTGTGCGGACAGCTGCAGGCCGCAAGGCGAGAAAATGGCAATGACGTGGTTCATCAGGCGTTAAAGGAAAACACATCAAGAGGCCTGCGTATCGGTGTGTGTGTGAGTGTGTGTAACGTGTGTGTGTGTAGCTTCCTGCCTCTGTCCGACATGTCCAGCTGTGGAGGGCACGCGGCTCCTTATAAGGACACACAAGAGATAGGAGACCTCTGTCCGGAGCTCGCAGACCTTATAATCGCATTCGTGCTTTTCGGATACACACTTTTCTACGTCCCGTTGCCGTAGCAACAAATGCAGCAGTCCAACGGAAGCACCGGCCGTCTTTTATTCTGATCCAAATAAGTCGTCCTGAGTATTAGTCTCAAGGCCTCTGACCTCCACGCAGATGGTCATTAAAAAAAAGGGAAAGATACTTTCTCTGAGCCTGGTTAAATAAAACGCAGTGGGTTTTTTTTGGGGTCACAGTAACACCAGCGTTCTCCGCGTCTCGTTACACCAACTGCAGATCCTTCCTCGCATCTGGGAAGCGGCTGAGCATCGGCGAGGCCCGGTTGGGGAGGGGAGGACAGTGGAATGCACACCACAGTAGATGATAATCCACTTGGAGCTGATAATCCATCTACCCTTCCCTACTTCCCACTGTTTTCCCTCCCTCAAGCTTCAGTTCCTCAGATGACTGACTCAGGCATTAATAGAGTCTTTCAGTCGACGAAAAACATCTACAGCTGCTCTGCAATTCACCATCTTGGCCCCGGCCTGCACATGCATCCTCATGGTATAGTTCAAGTTCAACAGATATTCTTGGATTGCTCGACGGTTACCTCTTGAGAACGTTACAGCCCATAATACAGACTTTAGGGCCGAGTTCAAACCGGTGTTGATTTAAGCTACCAAATGACACTTCAATCATGAGGAGGAGCACAGCTTCTGCAGAGCGGCTGAATGCTTGAGCAGCGTCCATCGTTCTGATGGAGGCTTGGTCAAGCATTCGGCCGCTCTGCAGAAGCTGTGCTCCTCCTCATGATGGAGGCGTCAATCAAACCTCGTGCTCCCTGATGCCATTTCCTCAATAATAAGGCTCCTCAATACGTCCATTGATCTCCTCAGCCATGAAACCAAATAAAACTGTCCGACACCAGATGTCGACCACTAAGCTGGCCAAAACACTTTACGGAGCCGAGCCACACGGAATATGATGTTTTTACCTTTGCGGCTCACGATCCTCTGCACTGCCGTGCTTCAGAGTGAAAAGTGGAACAATATTACATCATGTGCCAGTCCGGAGCTTTTAATACACACCTGTTATTACATAAAGCCGGCTTGTTGCAGTGTGCAGCTCGCAGAACCTTTTTTCTTCTTCTTCTTCTTCTGTCTGAAAACACCCCCGCGTTTCTTCACCAGCAGGGGAGTGCCCCGCTTCATGCGTCGCCCTGTTTTCGGCTGAACGAGTTCCCCCGCTGCTCCTCCGGCCTCCGAACCCACAACTCAGAGCTGAGCATGACCGCGGCAACCACATGCTGATTTTTAAGGTCATTCAATTACTCCCCCGCCATTACAGCTCATGGTAACCGTAACCCTGCCTACACAGACCGTGATGAGCAATACAAGTGATTACTTCATTATAAAATCAACACTAATCAAAGTTTGGTTTGAGGGTGAACAACGGTTGACGCAGAAGCTGCGTGTGTGTGTGTGTGTGTGTGTGTGTGTGTGTGTGTGTGTGTGTGTGACATCATTCACAAGATCCGCGTCATAAGTCATATAAATGTATACTCAGAGCACAGTGATCGACTTTTCCACTCAGCAGCCACTCCCAAATCAGTTTTCATCGCCCAAAATGATTATTCCGATTCAGCTTGTTAACGATATCGCCTGCCAACATGGCCAGTGGACAAATGTAACAGCCGCGCTTCGATGTTCTCACCGGCGAGCGCTCGTTTGTGTACATCTGCTAAATTTGACCTGGACGTCTGCGGCTCACCACTGCAGGACACAGAACGCATTTGTCCTCCTGCGCTTGGCTGTGCTGGGAGACACAGACCAGGAGCAGCTCGCTATGACTAACTATGAACAGGAGTAATGAGGCATTACAATCACACCAGAAGCCTCGCGCCTCAGATGCCTCGCGCGGCCTTCATAAATCACAACATGAGCCAATCTAGAGTCTAGACTCCCGGTCCAGACAGAGTAATAGACCTACAGGTAGTGCTAAAAACCAAAGTAGCCATTGACAACGTAATAATTAGATATCAAGGGAGAACCAGCGTTCCTTTCCATTCAGAAACCTCTGCGAGTTAAGTCGGCTTTTGGAGGCTATATAACATGCACCTGTAGCGCCACATGCTTGGAGAAATTAGCCCGTTCAGAAACGGCCGAGCGAGGAACAGGGGCTGCTAAAAACGCCACATAAAAGCTGGCACGGGCTGAGTTATGACCTGCGAGGCGACGAGCCGCGCTGGAATGCCGCTGCTGGTTCGGCGGTGGCTTGGTGGGCCCCGGCCCCGCCTCCACGCTCTGTCGCCGTCAGGTGGCCCTTATGTGGTGTGAGGTTAGGCTTTCGGGGAGATCGATGCAGGTGGCACTTCTAACACCACCCAACCCCCATACTTCTTTTCTAGCAGGCAGTGATTTCATCTGGGATAACAGGTTTAACAGCCGGACCAATTGAGACTCTGTGAAGTTGGCGGCCACATACATTGCCTTTCATTAGGGATAAGTACAGCCTGATGCCTCTCAGCTGCACTTTGATTCACTGGCAGTGAAAGTTCATTTCTGTCTGCTAACCAAATGACCCAGAGGCAGCCATCTTTGTTTACTATCCCTACTCCCTTGCAATGGGTTTTTCTGTTTTGCTTCTCTATGTAACTGAATAACATCAGTAGATTTTATTTGTGTAAATTCATGTATTTAATGTGTGATATTAAATAACTATAAAAGTGTAGCGAAAGTTAGTTTTTATGTGCATGAAAAAAAAAATTGGGAACATTATAGCTGATTATATTTGACCGACAAATAATTAATTAACAATTCAGATGAGCATATTCATAAAAAACTAAACAAGTGTGCCGTTTGTTGTATATGGCAATAACAGTAAAATACAATTTTAAATCTGACGTTTTCACTGTTTACAAGAGTTTTATTCACCCATTGACGTTTCCATTTTCATATACAGTTCTTTGTGGTGTGGGTATTTAACCATAAAGGATGTAATTGATTCATATTGATTGATTGAAAGGTTTGTATTGTTTCCTCGTGCTAATTGGATTGGTGCTAATGTTTGAACAGATACAGGCGCTCCTCTTAGTCTTGTTGTAAACCAAAAAAGGGGCTGCAGATATGCCTGTGCACAAAGTAAAAGCCCCTTTCAGTATGTAGTTCTTCAGATGATCGGAGTTAGTAATGCTGTTTTTAAAGAAAAACTTATCTCAGTGTCTCAGTTGACGCCTTTTAAATAAATGTGCCTCCACACCTCGACCTAAGATCTAGTGACAGTGATCAAGTGGACCTCAGCTTACTGTTTAACAACAGCCAACACTCACTTTCAGTTATACATTAGCCATTGTGATGCTTAGACACAGGGTGTCAGCCGAGAGAATCCACTTTATTAGAGTTAGAACAACCATGACACATTTCAGCTGCTTTTTCAGTTTATCTCTACATGTCGACGAGGTTCAAACATTACTGAGCCGAGGTGCCCGTACCACTTTAAACTGACTGAGAAGAAGAGATTGTTGTCGGTGCACCGACAAGATCTTGGTTTAGCTATTTCCGTCTTGGATGATTATTTTCATTTCTTCAAAATAATGCAAACTGGGGAACTAGAAGGTCAAAATCTGCAATTGCTCTGGAGCAATTGCCTTTCTTTAAAATGTCATTATGCTTAAAAACTTGAGGAAACAATTGGAAGTATTCAAGGTCTCACACGCGATAGCGCACGGCCGGTAAAAGCCCAGGCTGGCAGGGAGAAGATGTCAAGGCGGTGTACTTTCCTCGGTGAAAGCCCCTTTTGCTGCCCACTGTGAGAAGCCTGAGCCTCTGTGGTGAGACTGAAGGAAACATGAGCTGCAGCGTGCGGCGCCGCCAACTCATCAGGAGACGTGCTGGGTCTCCACAGAGCCTCTTCAAATCCCCCATGATCACCTGGCAGTCATCTACGCTTGCTTAAGCATGACCTGTCTGCAATGGCAATGACAAACATGTTTGTGTAGCAATGTGTGTGTGTGTGTGTGTGAGTGTGAGAGAGAGAGAGAGAGAGGGGGGGGGACAGAAGAGAGGGATGCAAAATGTGTGCATGACATCACTTTCCCACTCCAAGCTACCTTTCTCTCCTGTCAGTCATCATCTACGTTTAATGCAGAGTCCAGAGGGAGGCAAATCCAAAGCTACCTTTTACATTGGTAATGGAAAAAGCTGATCCAATGATCTGCACAACAAAACTACCGGAGACAGAGAAAGAAAGTGGAGACCGCTCTTTTTCTCGCCCCGCTCTCCGCTGCTCCTTCACTACGGTCTCGTGCTTCCCACTTTCCTTTCATATTTCCTTAAAAACTTCAAACGCTCGTAGAGCTCTGCTCAGCGTCTGCTCCGAGAACAGAACATGTTGGAAAAGGGGTGTTGTGGGGTTACATCATCGCCGAGGAGCAGTCCCAAAACAAACATCAATACAGGGGAATTAAACGCTACCACCTGGCGCAGCGCATCTCTTGGCTTTGACGCGTCGCCTCGCTCTCACCTCTGGGAGGCGACCTGTCTGACTGACCCACATGCTGGGACCAAATGGAGCCTTCACATACATGGGAATCCCATGGCTCCAACTCTCTGAGAATAAAGTCGGCTGGAATGGTTTTCACCGACTAATATACACACACGCGCAAAACTGTGGCAGCTAACTTCAGCAGAGAGCATCAGCGCAATAGGAAACAAATGCGTTTATTACTATTCACTTCATAGTTCGCGTGTTGTCACTCAGCACCCTCGACTTCTCCCTTCCATTTCTTCTGGCCTCCGTCTCCGCTTCTCCGTCAAACCTGCTCATCATCATTCTTCCGGGAGCAAACTGTCAGGTTGTGTTAATTGGATTTTGACTGCAGCGACACACGGGTCAGTAAGCGAGACAGGCCATACCTCCCGCGTGGACGGAAAAGGGTCAAATATGAGTCACTCTGGCAGGTTCTGAGCTCCTAACCCTGCACAACACCCAGCCCCATTATCGCAGACAGGAAAGAGACCGACAGTGAAACAAACAGGCAACTGAAGCGCTTCTAACCTGTCAAAGTGTCGGAAACATCCGGCTAAATCTAAATTGGGGATGAGGAAAGTGAGCTGGAGTGGAAATAATCCTGTTAAGGGCAGTAGAATTATCTGACGTGTTGACCTATTCTGAGGTATGATCGCAATGCCAGATAGACTAACAGATAACCTACTCAAAACATAAGAAGATGAGGACTCCTGGTGCATACTGGACATACTGTATTCATCAAAAACAAAGAATAACAGAGCACTTTCTGAACGTGTGGAGGAGACTCTGTAAGAGGTTGTCAGTGTTATTTCTAAGGGCTGGTCCAGGCTGAGAGAAAGCCACGGGGGGGGGGGGGGGGGGGGGACTGATCTGGAAGGCTCTCAAGAGATGAGAAACATCTAGTGATTGTCAGAAAGAAAAATAACATCCGTTTGACATCTGAATCCACTATTTGAGGCAGGTAGGGCTGAACCGGGGGGGCTGGAGATCAAACAAGCAGCTAGCAGTCTCTTATTGGGAGCAGAGAGCACGGGGAATCGGGTTCGGTCTACAGACACACACACACACCCCCCATGGAATGAGGGCCCTGTGGTTCACCGTGTGGCCGGCTAACCGCTGTACAGTAGATACAATGTTTGCCTGGGGAAGAAGTCAAAACCATCTGCAGGTCTTTGACATGTTTAAATCTAAACTAATGGGGGGAAATGGATTCCCAAGCTAGTGCTCTCACACAGGTTTCCTGCTTTAACAGGCACTTTGACTGCAAGGTGTGAGGGAGAGGGCACAGGGTGCATGTGCGTGTGTGTGTGTGTGTGTGTGTGTGTGTGTGTGTGTGTGTGTGTGTGTGTGTGTGTGTGTGTGTGTGTGCGTGCGTGCGTGCTTGCATCAAGGGCTTTCCCAGATGATGAATCCTGAACACACAGTGACGGCGTGAATGATGGTGAAAGTTATTTGACTGTATTTCAAAGACTGAAAAGATCCGTTCATTAGAGAGTTCTTCTCGATGGAAGACAGGACATGAACCCGACTTAAATAACTAAATGACGAGTGAAAGGAGTACATTTATGAGGACGTTTTCAATAAAACAAAGTAAAGCCCCACGACGTTAAAGACGACACACACAGATCCATACTGTATAACCTACGATGAGATCATCCCGTCTCTAAAATGTTTCTCCCCCCTTTATCTATCTTCCCAAGCTTGTGTCTCATCCCTCTTCCTGTCCATTCACACTTTTCCCATCATCCTCTCTCCTCATCTTCCACCCTCTTCTCTACATTCTCTCACGCTCTGCTTATTTGCACAGTTTGTCTACTTTTCCATTTTCTCCTCGTTCTCTCTTATTCTCTTTGGATTTTGATAACTTCAACATTTAGAGACTGTGGAGCCGTACTCCTCTCCTTCCCCTTCTTGTCCTCCCTTCAACTTCTACCCTCTCTTGGGGGACATCCCCGATGAGTCATCCCTCGTCTGGTAGAAGGACAGGGATATAGCAATATGTTTTTTCATCTCCTTAGACAGCGTTGTATTATTTTCCTCTCCTTGTGTTTCAAACCATGTGAGAAATTGTTGCAGTTGTTACCCGATGACTGTGTTTTTCTGTTTTCCCCACCGACCGCTGAAGAAGTGGCTCATCCATCACTTTAAATACCCTCTGATGCACTGCCCGCAAAAGGCTGTAGTCCTCTTCATGAGGTACAATACATGGGCCTAACCCCACACACACACACACACACACACACACACACACACACAGAAGAGGTTCACACCCTTTCCGGAGCAGAAAAAAGACCTTTCATGTACGTTTGCCTCCCTCACTTCGTCTTTACTGGGGTAAACTGACGGGTGATTGTTACCTATAATACAGTTATGCTGCAGGAATGAGTTATAAAGCCCGGAAATGATTTGTCATTGTTGCCCTTCCTGTTGTTGCGTGACCGTGGTGTAAGTTTGTTAGTTTTATACTGCTGCCGAATGCATTTAAAAAAAAATAATCATAAAAGTGGGGTTAATTTGTGAGAATTATCTTGCTGAGCAAAAACATTCAAGTATCATAAACCTGTGTTTGACACAGAGTTTATTTTCTGCAATAATCCAATTGAAACATGCTGTTTGCTTTTTAGCGAGGGAACCAGTGTGATGCTTACTTCCGGGTGGGCAATCAAAAGCAGGTTGAGCACCTGATGCCTCCCACAGATGCTCGTAGGATGTAAATCCCCCTTCTGTTTACTGTAGCAGCAATCGCACAATGACGAGTACCTTACCTTTGAGGAATGTGTTAAGTGCTGCCTGTGATCACCTCAATCAATATGATAAGTTGTACTACACCACAGCTAGATTTAACAAAGTAGGTCCAGACATTTCATACTGTGCAGTGATGCTTTTTTGGAGGCCATCTCAGGATGCATCCGGACCTCAAACATGTTAGGCATTCTTTACTTGAAACAAACACCCACGGACCATTTGCTCTGGGAAGATTTCACACATTGTAAGTAAGTTAAATTAATACGATACAAGATTGGGCTTCACTTCTTCGGGCATCACTTATAAACTATTTGAGGTAGCCATGTTAGGGATAGTGAAACTATTGCAAAAAGTGCCATGTCCAAATCAAATGATCTGAGGTGAAGAATTCAATTTTTTAAAGATTTTTAAGGGTTTCAGTGTTTTGCTTCGAATCAACAAGTGAAACAAATATACTCTGTTTTTTCCCCCACCATATACCTTTAAATCCAACTACAGTTACAGAGAGAATAGATCACATAGTTGATGTTCACATGGGGAACTCCGTGCTCACTCCATGTTACAAGCGCTCACCAGTATGCCGGCATCTGGATGAGCTTCCCGTAGAGCGCGGTGCTGAAGGAAGGGATGATGGGGATGAGAGGCAGGAACCCTCCGGTACTGTCCTGGCACGTCAGGCCTGCCTGGAACCCAAACACCTGGAGAGAGAGAGAGAGAGAGAGAGAGAGAGAGAGAGAGAGAGACAGAAAGGGAGAGGGTGTGAGAAATGGAGGGGCTGTTCTCTCGTCTCAAACACAACTGAACCGTTTTGACCCTTTCCGTCTTCGGCGGACCCCAAACCTGCACTCTTACAGGCCCTGGAATCAGAAGACACAGTATTGTCCCCACAGGGACGTTACCTGTCAGAAGGGACGTACCCAAGGAGGATACCTGAACATACCTGAACACACTGTGCACGGTGAAGAAGAAGCAGAGGTTTCACCAACAAATAACGGTCCAAACTGAAGTTTTCAGAATAACTTTGGGGTTTTCTGGAAGTGTTGACACACACTGTAACAAGTTGAAGCGGCGAGAAACGAAACAACACTCTCGTGTGCCCTGATTTGACAACACAGTCACAACACACCTTCATACAGATCAAATTGATCAGGTCCCGATCGCGGCAACATTCTCCCGTCACTTTCTGGGTAACATTCACGTATTTTTCCGGGAAGAGTGCATTGTTGTCGTCTAGCGACAACGTGGCTCATGATCGTATTCTCATTATTTTAGCTCCTGGTAGCCACGTTGCCAGACACATAATGTACTGCAGCCTCACTGTTTACATACTGCTAACAGTGAGCATGGTGGAAGAAGTCCAGTTTAATATTGGAGGCAGTGGATGATGGCTGGGTCCCAGCTGTCCCACATGCAGCTGCTGTATATGCTCAGGAAAGGATTCACTCAACTCCAAGAGCAGACCAAACTAAAACGATAATTAATTTATAAATGGACAACTGGCCTATGGCTGGAATATTACACAACAGAGTAGCATATCAAAGTTGAACTGTATGATTGCCAGATAGAGATGTAGACATAATCAAAATATCACTTTGTAACGCAAGCTTGAGGCCATACAGCCTGGCAGATTCACTACTGCTTCCTCTGGGAGACCTCAGCAGCCAATCACAACTAGTTATTCAAATAACCCAAAATGTTCAATAATGATCGGTCTATTTCCTTCTGTTTCCTCCATGTTGAGACAATGGCTAACCGCTACACTCAGCACAGGCACCTTAGCTCTGTCAGCCAGTGTCAATAAAAGACAGATTAAGATAAGCCTTGGTTTATACCTGTTTCAAATCACTTCCTGCAGCGGGTGAATTGCGGCCAGAGTGACCTCCACCCCGTCATGATCCCACTGCCAAAACCCAGAGGCGGAATGAGAACTTTGGCAGATACAGAGGCTGACTGGCTGATTGGTCAGAAGGGATCCTCGGCCAATGAGCGGTTGACTGTTAACCCCTCGGTGACCCTGTGATAAGGGCTACCAGCATGAGGTCCGGCAAACATCCTGCCTTAAAAAAACAGAGCAGGCCAGACTGGGCCACCCCGGATCACCCCAGATCTGTTATCCAGGCTTCCTAAAAGGGGATTAGCTGGATGTAATAAAGCACCATAGTTCTATATGTACTGCACGGGACATGCTGGCCTTCAAGTAAACTATGAATAGAAAGGTTAAGATGTTATTTATAGTATATTTATGACAATTTGAAAAGGAAAGTGGGAGATTTTTCTTTTCTTCATATCAAATATGTCTTTACCTTCACTTGTATTTAAACGAAATACTAATCAAATACTGTATATGTAAATAATTCATGCTCGATAGCTATGTATAGAAAATACTCTATTTGTACCTTTTAAATGTTTTTGAATGGTATTAATATGTATTCATAATTATTCTCACAGCTGATTGTTCAGATTTGTGATCTCATGACTGTCATTCGGAAACTGCCCCGATGTAATTATAGAACAAACTTTAGGTCCTAAAATTGGCCTCATCGTATTCGACAATCTGATGAAAGAACGGGTAGAAAAGAATCTTGCAGAGTGATTTTATACTCGTTCTCTGATGAACCAAAAGATTTTATCGTAGGACGTATTTGATGTTGTTGGTAACTTTAACTGTAGTTAACGATGAATTTGATCTCTCTAAAAACCATTCAAGCAACGTAGTAACGGGGGAATGTCGACGCTGCACAATACAAGCCTGTAACATCCCATCTAGTGGAAACCATGAAGTAGACCAGAGCTGGACTGGTGCTCATCAGAAAGCCCAGTGCTGAGATCTTTATGACCAGGTGGAAAGGGGTCATGCAGGTCATTCGGGTTATTTCAGGGTGGAGTTAAGGCTGTGGCCATGCATACTTTGGGCCGATGTGCATATAACCCAACTGTACAGATTAGATTTTGTGACAAATAAAGAGAAACATGTCAAATAAAACGAAAGAAATAAAACAGAGACAGACAGAGAGAAGAAAAAAAGGACATTGGATTGAACTTAGAATGTGAGCATGGTTTTACATCCACTCTTCCATATTGCACTGTACATTATCCAATATATAATAGAAGATAATGAGAGGAAGCACACCGAGTTTCTTACCGGTTTTAAACAGCACAGAATGTTAATAAGAGAACCAAATCAGCACATGCAAAACCAACCTGAGATGTGCAGGGCTGAACCTTCTATGCACAGACCGGACAGCTGTGATATACAATAGTGTGGAGCTCACCTTGAGGTAGAGGTGTGCATAGCAGTGATGGAGCAGGTTGTCAGAGGGCTGGCTGAGGCCGCTGACGGTGCTGACCAGCTCTGGAGCGTACATGGGCACCGAGTGCTCGATGTTCACCCTTTCCACCAGGAACTGCACGGCAGGTAGAGGGCGCACCGGCTGGAACGCTGGGACGTTGACCGGCACTGGTGCGGTCTGGGAGATGGAGGATATGAAAGGGAAAGGGATTTAAAAAGGAAATTACATAACGCAGGACGACTCTCTCTGACGAGTTCTTAAAATTGAACTAAATCTAACATTGTGACTGTGTGACTTTTATGATGATGGATTTTATTATGCTGGATTTGATGATTCACTTTTCACAGGAAATAGATTCAGGTTTAGAAGAATGTAGGTCTGTGCGCACCACCTTGCATCCCATGATGATTGGCATTAGTGTGTGAAGGAGGTTGAACTCCGCCATGGAGACGGTCACTGACACTTGGAGAAGAGTGAGACACATAAGTCTGGTCGGGATGAACTCCTCTAAGCTTGATATCTCCTCTGGAGTAGCTGCACCGTGGCTCTCTTCAACCACTTCTACAGAGACGAGAACAGAAAGAAACACGTTAGCTTTGGAACGCATCAGGATGAAACACATCGCTACAAAAACAATTAGATGTTTTACACAAGTGAATGTATGCGACCTGTGGTGCATGAAGACCAAAGACGTTTGGATTTGAGCACAAAAGATTCTTCTTCTTTTTTTTTTTTTACAAAAAGGTTAGCTGTAAAGCACACCACATCTCTTCTGCGCCTGCAGCATTAAAACAATAAAAAAGTATTTTCCAACAAAAAGACCACCACCTCGTACGCTAAATAAAATCAACATGCACTAAAAGGTACTGGCATCTCAGTGCGATATTCATTACAGTGGTTGTTTCCTAGTAGCTTTGTTGTTGAACTATCTCATAAAAGCACTCATTCAATCAATGACCACAAACATCCAGAAAGGCAGAAAATGAAGGAACCGCCAAGTCAACACGGAGTCAGGCGAGACGAGGTCAGCGCTCACCAAAGGAAGGGGTGACCCGGGCACTGGACCGCCAAACTGGGTCCAGGGCCTGAGGTGGACCAAAGCCTGCGCGCTTTGTTACTGAACGGCCTTGGCTCCGGTCCCAGGACATGGGCTTGTTTCTTTTCAGAGAATGTTCAGTTGGGCTACATTCCCAGCTCCAAGGTGGGCTCAGAACCTGATCCCAAAGCTGGTTTTGCTCTTTGGCCTAACGCCACAGCGCCGCATCAGGTTCATCTGGCGCTGCCATGTCCAATCTAATCATATGCCAGGGCTCAAGTCAATAATCAACATCCAAATTACAAAAGACATGCCGCTCACATGGTACACAGAGGCATGATTACACACTAAAACACTCTCTATATGAAGCTGTGTACAAGAAAACGCCTCGAGATCCAGCTCTAAAAGTCTTGTTACTTTACTCCTTCTATTGTTTTTGGGCAATATATATATAATGAAATTGCAAGTTGGAACCTCCTGCTCAAAATAGTGCAAGATCTTATAAAATACACAAACACCAGCCAATTTGGTCTCTATGTACTGCTAGTTTTGGGGAGGAAAGTGATTCTTCATGAGCTCTTGGCAAGGAGCGCATGAGGAGGAGCAAAGAAGAGGACAGGATGAGTAGAAAGATAGTCATGTCTTTGACCTCCTGACCTCTACTTCTCTCCGGGCAGGCGCACACACAATGCCCCCATGAAGCCGAGGAGAGGAGAGGAGAGTTTGATTTAGGAAACTACATAAGGCATGTGTTATTTTATAACTATCTGTACGGACACATATAGAAACAGGAAGGAACGCAATGACCTACCCAGCCTTAGTCAAAAGCTCTCTAGTAATTACCCCATCATCTATTATCTATCGCAGATGCTGAAACAGATGAAACCTATGGATGTTATTGTTTCGCAAAAATGAGAGTTATTGCTACAGATATTACACACGGACACACATTCCGTGTTCTTTCACAACATCCCGGGGATGAGCTCATCAATAGCCGTGCTGGGACGTCCACTAACACAAAAGGTGTTTGGCTTAGCCTCCCTCATGCGGTCCAAAAGGTCACTACTTTCATGTACAGCTGTGTGTTGAAAGATGGGTTGTGCAAGGAAATAACAATGTGATGAGGATACTGTAAGGGTTTCTGCTCGTTGGCAGAGAAGAACAAGAGCAGCAGGGAAGATAAGAGCCAGTGTTGTAAGAGTTAGTTGAGCGGAGGGAGTAAAGTGAACTATTAGTTGCTGGCTGTTGAGCAAACGGACCTGGCTGTGGTTTGCAGTAGGGCTCGTACTCGTGGTCCATGGCACAGGTGACCATCTTGAGGATGCGGTGGACGGCGCTGCCGTTCAGCCTGACGTCCAGAGGGCCCACCACCAGCCTCTTGATGGAGGTCTCCTGGACAGCGGGCACCACCTCCTCCGGACTCACCACCGAGAAGTCCTGAGCGCCTGCAAACAGAAACAACCGTGCATTGAACATATACAGTGTGCACTATTATAAACACGAGGATTCTTCTGTCAACTAATGTGACACATTGTTCCGCATTTTTCAGCAGACATGTCACCTGCTGTTTTTAATGTGCAGAGTTGCATGCTTTAAATAGTTAAGGCAGCAACATTTCCCCCCATATCCCATTTCTTTCTTTTAATTATGTACTGTACGACTCAAGTAGGGAATCTCCTCATCTGTTGGGGCAAAAGTCCAACAGAGATGTAATGCAGCAGCAGGGAGCAGCTCACATAGCCGTGACCCACTGGAATGATGAATATTCCAAATGTCCACTTCCCTCACACAGCTGTCCCTTCATTCATCACAGGCCCTGTTCCAGAGGTTCACTTAAAAGACTCGGCAATAAAAAAAAGGCAGAAATTAAAAATAAAAGAAGGGGGTGGATGAATGGCAGCGAGGGAGAGAGAGGACAAAGGGTCACAACTTTCTTTATTCCCATTACATTCCACCACTGCACCGAACATTCTTACAGCTCAGAGAGCCAACACTATGAGTTTCACTTCTTTTTTTGCTGAAAGGGTTGGGGGATGGGGTGTAACCCACACTGCATTCTGGGGGTTTATAACGGGGCAATGCCACTTCCCTTTCCCTTCTTCAGTGGGATTTGACTGCAATGGATTAAGCCTAATATCAACCATATGGCTGCAGTTAGGACGGTCAGTAGAATGACGAGGAGGCCGAAATTAGCCGGGATTTAGACAATTTAAAGTCTCTCCATTTCCCCGAGATTAAATTAAAAAAAAGGTTTAATCTGCAGTGTGGCTCTAATGCGAAGTCAATGGCGAGTGTGACCTGGGTCGGTTAGTATTTCGGTTGACTCAGAGTTTATGTTAGTCCCGTGGCGATGGAAAGTAATTTGTTTGGTTGACACTGGATCTGGTCCGCGTCCGAGAAGAAGAGAAACACTGACAGAAGAGAAGCATTCCAATTGGCGAGGGTAACCACAGCCGTCCCGCAGGAAAAGAGACTGACACTTATCCTGCTGTCAGAAATCACTTTGACAGCTCGGGATGACAGTATCAATGTTTTTTTTTAATTTAGATGATTATCTGTAGCTGTCATTCGGGAGGAAACAATAGCCTAGTCAGAAAGAGGAAAATGAAAGCGGGAAAGTGGGCGGCAAGTGAAATAACACAGGTGGCACTCGACTCTAACAGTAATACATCAGATGATCTGTTCAGGCCATTGAACTGGTTCAATGTCATCCAAGTTAGTCATCGCTGTAACTGGTCGTTTCCAACGTTATGTTTGCAAGTTACACATGAGCCGTAAAGCTATTCAATTATATCCTTATCCATGTATATTTGTTTTTTATATTATAAATTTTTACCATAAAACACTGTATGCGGTTGCACTTCATCTAGATTAGAGCTGATATTTATGTAAGTGCTAATAATGTTAGATTCCCATATTTAGCTATTTATTTGTGTGTGTGTGTGTGTGTGTGTGTGTGTGTGTGTGTGTGTGTGTGTGTGTGTGTGTGTGTGTGTGTGTGTGTGTGTGTGTGTGTGGGGGGGAACATACAGCTTCCTAGCAGCGTTGAAATAAAATGTTCAACAATGACACACAAAGTCGCAGAGACATTTGTGGGCCAAATATAGGATTTCAGATTGAAGGGGGAACGCTTTATCTCCTAATGGGAACTTCAGATCTTTCAGACCTGAATAAACATTCTTGAGTGTTGCGGCTGAAGAATGAGAAGTCCTGCCCGTCTTTGAGCTTCTGCTGGGAAGAGTGACACCTAATTAGCCAAGAGGTGCCTATTCACTTTCTCAAGAGCTTACAGGTAAAGAGACAGGGGGGTGGACAGTGTTTCAACAAGCAGCGGGAGAAAGAAACTCAAATATGTGTCAGCGCAGACTAAACACTTCTGACAGTTGCCCTGCAGGTAAGTTTGGGGTGAGCGCGAGGACAAGAAGGGTCAAGGACCAGGTGGCTGGGACTCAAACAAGACAAGCTCTTTCTGCAGGTCTCCAGGGGTCTTGTTTGACAGAGAGGAGAAGAATGAGAAGAGAAAGAGGAGAAAAGAGAGGTGAAGAGAAGAAGAGAAGAGAAAGAGGAGACTGAAAAGTGAAGAGAAGAATGAGAAGAGAAAGAGGAGAAAAGAGAGGAGAAGTGAAGAGAAGAGAAAGAGGAGAAAAAAAGTGAAGAGACGAATGAGAAGAGAAAGAGGAGAAAAGAGAGGAGAAGTGAAGAGAAGAATGAGAAGAGGAGAAAAGAGAGGTGAAGAGAAGAGAAAGAGGCGAAAAGAGAGGAGAAGTGAAGAGAAGAATGAGAAGAGAAAGAGAAGAAAAGAAGTGAAGAGAAGAGAAAAGAGAGAAGTGAAGAGAAGAGAAAAAGGAGAACAAAGAGAAGTGAAGAGAAGAGAAAGAGGAGAAAAAAATGAAGAGAAGAATGAGAAGCGAAAGAAGAGAAAAGAGAGGAGAAGTGAAGTGAAGAGAAAGAGGAGAAAAAAAGTGAAGAGACGAATGAGAAGAGAAAGAGGAGAAAAGAGAGGAGAAGTGAAGAGAAGAATGAGAAGAGAAAAGAGAGGTGAAGAGAAGAGAAAGAGGCAAAAAGAGAGGAGAAGTGAAGAGAAGAATGAGAAGAGAAAAGAGAGGTGAAGAGAAGAGAAAGAGGCGAGAAAAGAGAGAAGTGAAGAGAAGAGAAAGAGGAGAAAAAAATGAAGAGAAGAATGAGAAGCGAAAGAAGAGAAAAGAGAGGAGAAGTGAAGTGAAGAGAAAGAGGAGAACAAAGTAAAGAGAAGAATGAGAAGAGTAAGAGAGGAGAAGAGAAGAAGAGAAAGAGGAGACTGAAAAGTGAAGAGACGAATGAGAAGAGAAAGAGGAGAAAAGAGAGGAGAAGAATGAGAAGAGAAAGAGGAGAGAAAGAGGAGAAAAAAAAGTGAAGAGAAGAATGAGAAGAGAAAGAATACCATATGGATAGGAAGAAAGAGAGAGCAAGGCAGAGAAAAGAAGAAGAGCAAGGTGAGCATAGAGCCCCGTGAGGAGGCGGGGCTTAGCCGGTACCTTTGCTGCTGTTCTCCATTGTGTAGAGGTAATCCATGTAGAAAGCTCCAAAGCGCTGCATGCCTGCTATCTCCGTATAGCTCTCCTGTCAAACAACAGGGGAGGGAGGTAAACATGCAGGCAGGGAGCAAACAAGCTGATAGCATTTCAGAGTGGCAGTGACCGGGTCACGCTGGATACGGCCAAGGGGCTCGAATCAGAGATAACACATTGGAAAACAGAGTCATTGAGGGGTTGAGCGGATATTTAGTTTTTAACAGGCTAACAATAACATTAATATCTGGATCTTTTATAGATATATCATTTTTTTTAAATGGTGAAATTCCAACCAACCAACCTTTTCAATTAACTTTTAAGAGCAGGAATTATCAATTATGCTTATATACCGTGCATAGGGAAGTCATTTATTACATATATAATCAGGTCTGTGCTGAGTAATAAGCTCATTATAAATGGAAGTAAAAGTTCTCATTCTGCTTGGATGAATGCCACTGGAAAGACGTACCTTATCTACTGAAAGATGGGACTTTTTCGGCCTGCTGATAGTTTCAACATGACATTGCGAAATGTTATTTGGGAATATTTATCAAGATAGCAACGGTTTAGAAAGAATGAAGGTAATGCTGAGTGGCTCTGAAAGAGATATCTTTTTTCGGGGGGGGGAATGTAATACCTGATGATTATTAAAGCAGTTTGTAACTGTCAGTTACCTAATGTTAAAAATAGTATGTAATCATTACATACAACGTCAGGGTCATGAGTTATTACAGGGCTAACACACTCACATTCAGACCTGCGTTCTATTTAGAGTTTCCATTTCCCCTCAGCCTGCATGTCTCTGGACGACGGGTTTATTTACAACCTAAATATAGATAAAAGAACTTTTGATCTACCTGGGTGTATTGTTTTGCCATAGCCCAACATCACGTGTTAGTCGGCAGGTTAAGAGCGGTTGACCCTGTCCTACAGACAATATTAGAAAGTTATACTTCTACTGCACATCAAACCACTGGTAAACAGAGAGAATGAGTGAGCGAGCAAGGAACACAGAGAGAGAGAGAATGAGAGAGGCCCCTCTGGCACACACATTTTAACACCCCCACCCCAGACTCACTCACTAGCTCTCCAAACAGAGATTTCAATAGAGCCTTATCAGCCAGGCGGGTTAATGAGTAATATTTATTAGGGGACCTCTAATGGCTCTGGCATGCTTTTGGATCAAAGCCATTGGCTGGTTTCAAAACCGCTAATGAATTAACGTGAAAACCCTTTGACTCTTTAAGACTTTCAAGTGTGGGTAGATGGATGGATGGATGTCCAAACAATTGCTTCATTTGAGGGTCATGAACATTTCTGCAGCAGAGTCAACACTCCAGCTGGGATGGCTGATGAAGGGAGCTGGTGGTTATCAGGAATAATGGCTTTAACACTACTGCTGAGATAGCGGGGAACATTCCTCCGCTGCAGCCAGCAGCAGGGTGACTGACAAGAGATAATCTGAGTGGCAGTCATTCCAATCACAATGATTTATTACAAAGAGGAATTACTGAGAGCTAAACAAAACACTATATTGCCCCAAAATATGATAATAGCTGTAATTCCAGTGTTTCCAGGGGACACTTGAAGATAGACTGGATGTAATGATCTCAGATTAGTGTTTATTGACCCAGTTGCCAATAACTGCGTTGGCAAAGTGTGCGTCAGTGTGCTTGCTTTAGCGAGTCACCTCGGTCGAGCCCACACTGAAATGGGTTAGGAATGTGTTTGACAGTGACGTGTCTCGGTGAGCCCTTTATGTTTCTGAAAGACTTTATTTACGCGATTTATACAGATGTCTTAATAAAGACTTGTTTGCATCATTCCCGTGAACGTTTTGTTCTCTAACAGCTTGACGACATCAGCGCTACAGATGTCTGGTTTAGTGAGGACTGCGTCAATGGCAGGTGCTGTTCCCAGTAAACAGCACCAGTGAGCCAATCGCGTTTAATGCACTTTTGTGTATTGCTGTTGGTTGAATAAGTGTCGGCCCAGCTGTGAGCTGCGTGTTCAGTTGGCTCTTGGCCTGGTTAACCGACTTTGCCACATGGTTTGGTCTCAGCCATCGGTTCCTTGGTATCCTTTGAAGGCTTCGTGGCTAGTCTGCTTGATTGTGAATGGACTGTATGTGTCACAAACAACCTGTGAGATTGATTCACTACAAGCTAACTAGTAAACTGATGTAGCTGCTTGGCTGCCCTCAGGTAAAGCATGGTCTGCTCCTGCATTTTGTCCTTCCATCCAAACCCAAGTCAACTTTCTTGTAAACAGCCTGCAACGGGCTTTTTTTTTTTTTTTTCACCAAATAAAAAAAATCTGAATAAATATAGTTGAAAACATTATTTGTTTTGAGGATGGGACTAACTTTAACTGTTACAGCTCCTTTGATTTTCATATCTCAATGACATTTCCTTTTCTCAGACCCTGCATAGGTTGGCGCAAATGATAAATCACTAGCTACACATGAGTAAGACATCGGCAGGTTGTTGTCGTTAATATATCCCAGTAACGCACGCTGCTAGGCAATAGTCACAGTAGCGTGGGCATTAACATGAACGTGCATGGCTGACGTAGTTAAGTCTAGGCTTAGGCTTGGTTGGTGAAACCCAGAAAAGGTCCATTACAAAGATCGGTCTTATCAAAGACCGACTTAGCAGTAATGACCAGGCTTAGTAAAGCCGGTGCAACCCGCTCCAGAATCTCATTTTCCTTCTGACCTTGTGATTAGCGGTATCCAGGATGAACTCAGCCCGGACGCCGTTGTTCTCTGGACTGCGGTAGTCGAAGAGAGAGTTGGTTAGGTACGTCATTCCTTTGCTGCTGAGGCTTTCCCCGCAGCTGAAGAACACGGCGTCCTGCAGAGACAGGGAGACGAGGAGAGGCCGTTCAGAGAATGGATATGATTATTTCAGACGTCACAGAAATACAACCGAGCACCAACTACATACAATCCATTTAAAACTATTTCATGTGAATAACTTGCTGTCCCTTATTACATGGAACAGACCACACTGAAGGTGAACCCACACATAAAAAACAAAAACAAGAAAGTAACCATTAGCTAATGAAATACATTGATTTCAGTTGAGCCCAAAAGCGCTGCAGTGCACATGAGCGGATGCGGATGCAGCTGACACAGTGGTGCGTCTGGCAAACTCGGAGCATTACGGTGAATTACAGAGAGGCAGCTGGGTCTCTTCCATAAACAAACCAGACCACATCTCTACCTCCTTCCGAAAGCTTTCGGGAGCAATAGCGGCTGCGGGGAGATGCTTTGGGTGAAACTCATCTCTGTTCTGGGCTTTTTTTTTTATGAGTTTCTTGATCCCTCTCACTCAAGTTTTTCCGCTTTTTGTTTTCATTTTTCCTCGAGGTTTCTCGGGCTGTCTTTACCTCTTCGAGTCGGTTCATGTTTTCTTCAAAATCCCGTACTCCCATGATGCCTTTCAGGCAGAGTGCCCGGCAACCCACAAAGCCAATCTGACAATCGAAGAAGGGCTCCCCCATCATCAGCACCTGGAATAAAAAACAGAGAAACTTTATACTCCAGATTTATCCACCTGGACATGAAGAACAATGTGGAAGCTGGATAAACTCTGGAGCTCTTTTCCTACAGTGAGGAAAATAAGGAATACAACAACCTGTACAGTTAGAAAAAGAAAGAGAAAATGTCTTAAAATCAGTCCACAGAAGCCCAGTAAAACCAGAACTGTGCGATAATTCATAGAAATTAATTTAACCTTTTACGTCGCAGTAAAAACGGAACATTTGAAAATAATGACAGTTCGGGACTCAATTTATTGTAAATATATCCCAAACAGGGTTCTCCACCATGACCGGTTTGAGGCCAAGTTGGTTTGCGGTGCTGCTGAGGTTGTGGGCTCATTCATTATGATAAAACAGAGCAGGGGTCAGACAGCTTCCATTCTCCCTTGAGGGTGTGTGTGAGTGTGTGGTAGCGGTCCAGCAGCCCCCGTAACCAGTAAAGGTTTGCTGGTCTCTCCCTCACCCAGCAGACAACTAAACAGAGAGCAATCCAATAAAACTTTACGTTTCACCACACAATAATTACAAGGCCTAGTTTTCCCTGTTTTACTAGCCACCCCTTTGCCTTTCAACGCTCTCACTTTTGGTCCCAGTTCAGACTGCTCGCTCTCTCTCTCTCTCTCTCTCTCTCTCTCTCTCTCCCTCTCTCTCTCTTCCAGCAAAAGCATAAATTACAGAAATTGGAATTGGAAATCTTTCAGAATTCCTCACATCTGGTAGAGCGCTTAGGATCAGAAAGCTCCTTTCCTGCTCCAACCAGGTAATCAGAGAAAAAGGTTTTTTAAATATTTTCGACGCTCAGGGGAAACGCGGAAATGATCAGAGTTGGGCCCGACTCAGACACGGATTCCTCCGTGTTCACAACAGGCCACGGATTAGTGACCTGGAGAGGCTTTATAAAACCACTTAGGAAAGGAGTTAAGGGGAACCGAGGAGACACTCAGAATAATAATGGAGGGTCAAAAGGGAAGGGCAGAGGATCAGCATTTGCATGTCCAGTGCATGATGGGTAACAAGGTTGCAGATGTGAGGATCGGTAGAGGGCAAATTATCACCAGAAAGATCCGCTGGAGCTGAAAAGAATGAATGTTGGGCCTGATGTTTTTTGGAATAATAGTATTCCTCCTCTATAATATTGTTTATAATCCTGAAATGTGATTGAAAATCTATATTAGGATACATTTTCATTTGTTTATTCATCGGTCAAAGTGGCTTCTCTCTGTTTATTTTTGAATTTTGACAATTTATCAACAACAAAGTGCACTGTGAAGCATTCAGTAAAAGGCAGTTATTACAATCAACATATTTCTTTAGCATCTTGCAGTACCTCAATAGTGATTCCCTCGTGCTCCAGGCAGAGCACCTCTCTGGACTTGACCTTCTGAGGACTGTAGTAGCTGCTCTCTGACTGGGTCTCGGTCAGCTGGGACAAAAGACAGATACCAATACATATTAAGAAAGAGTAAGTAAAGATGAGATAAATACATTATTTAGCAGTCTAAGTCATTTTAATCACAGTAAAACCAAAAAAGCATAATATATAAATCGTTTTGATTTAATCTGTGAAATCTGTTAGAAGTGAAACACTTTCAACAAGGTGTCACAGAAAAATCAAAAGATTGTAAACATCCAAAAAGTAGACTTTTAAAAATAATTTCAACAAATCAAAACCAATTAAACATGTCTTAAAATTGCAGTATTCAAATGAAAAGGCGGTTCAGTATAAGAGGCACCTCCAAATATTGGGAGACGACAAGGCAACGCTAAGCTTTGTTTGACAGAATAAGTACCGGTTTGGCAATAATACGGATCTCAGAGAAATTCAACACTGAAACTGGAACTCATACAGTATGTCTCAGTGTGTGTGTGTGTGTGTGTGTGTGTGTGTGTGTGTGTGGTTGCGTGTGTACCCGCAATCCACTGCTGAAACAGATACATGATCTGAAGAGTAAACAAAAGCTATGCGAGTCTTTGGATGTGAGGGGGCGACGAGGGCCCCGAAAATAATGCTTAAAACCAGAAACAATAACATCCAAACAAGGACAGATGACATTTCTCTTAGATCAGAGGCTGGATGCCAGCCTTGGGACGTTTGAACCGTTTTCTTTTTCCAAGTCTGGACCCAGGCCAAAGGCATTCATCAAACCACATGACAGTCGCTCCTCTCCGACTCTCGGGGAGGCCCGCTCCGGCTTTATTGGGGATGACAATCAGAACATGACGAAAGCACTCAGGATGCACTGATAATGTGCGGTGATTGAGAGAAGAGTATTCATTCTGTGTGCATAGAGAGAGACGAGCTGAAGGGAGAGGGCTGCAGAGCTGTGATGCTTTCGAGGTCAGCCTAAAAAAATGTGGGTGTAGAGCCGAGCTGTGCAGGCCCCCGGTCCGTTCAGCTTTTAGCACAGGAAGCAGGTGCAGTGCAAGGAGCAGCTGTGCCTTATTATCCCTGCCGATGGAGCGGACTCTCTCACCCTCGCTCCCTTCCCCTGGTTCGATTCCGACGGTTTAATCACGTGCGGGGAGCGCTGCACCCCGCCCCCAGGTCCCCGGGCGCAGCGGTGAGCAGGTCGGACTCAAGCTTTGCTCCATTTTGATTCGTTTTGCGCATCGTAGCACCGGACACTGAAGAGCTGCCGCTCAGAGAGCAACAAACACGATGACCGTTGGTCCAGTAAGAACAACGGGGCGGCATTTCTGGCTGTACCGAAGGCCTGGAGCAACACAGCAGACACAGAAGCAGCAAACGCAAATGCTCAACACAGAGCTACTTCTCCTTTATTACACCTTGGCCTCATCCAAAGGCTTCGGGAGTCCAACACAAATCTTTATGAGGCATCTTGGAAATGTTATGACGTTCGATGTGACTATCGATGGGGGGGAGGGGCTTCATCTTCAACTCCACTTCTCAGACATGTAACACGGTAGAAAAGTTGGAAGCAGACTTGTTGTTGAAATAGACAAAAATAGCAAAACCAAAAGAATGGTGTGACTGACGTCTGCCGTGCGATGAGAGTTTGGCAGGTGTGCAAAATGTGAAAGAGCAGAACAAATAGTAAGCGCTGAACTATGCATTATGTGACTCAAAGTCATGCTGCCAGGTTCTCTGATCAAACAGATCTTGGGGAGTAATGGGTCAGCAATCTAAAAATACCTCTCTGATTTCATGTCCATGGCAAACACTGGTCCAGGCAGTGGCTGCTCAAAGACGTGATATTCCCTCCAACTAAATACTTCCTCGTAGGAAAAAGACAAGAACGTTTCAGCTGTCTGCAATTACTCCAGACGGGAGGCAATTAATTGATTAAAAGAACTCAAACAATACAGGAACAATTTAAATGTTATTAGAAAAGCACCGCGGTCTGTTTGGCCTGAGACATACCTCCCCTTCACTGATCACACACACACACACACACACACACACACACACACACACACACAGTAATGTGATCCCAAGTGCTTGAACCTGAGGGGAAACGCAGATGAATTCAAACTATTCGGAGTGAGCAGGCAGGATTAAAGTTTGGGATCCATTTCTGAATAGTCATCGCACCACGTATGATGTTTAAAACATTAACGTGACCCGAGACGTCAGTTAGCGGTTACACTACCCTCCCTTTTACCACACACCGAGACCAAGAGGACTGGGACTTCCTGAAGATCAAGCCCTTCTTTGAGACTCAAACTGAAAATCACCACAGAATATAAGCCGCAGCGACGGGGTGGGGGGAGAGAGTGAATAATGGCGGCCAGGGAAGAAGAAAAAAGATATATAATTGTTAACACAACGATATCTTAAACCAGGAAATTCTACATCAACATTAAATATCATTATATACAGAATTTCCCCAAGAATTTCCTGACTTATGAAAGCCTGCTACACAAATTGGTTCTACGTTTTGTATAGAAGACACTTACATTTCTATCTTTACAATCAATCCTTGCGCTTGTTTTTTTTTTGTTTTTTTTACATGAAAACACATTTTTGTTGAGACTGTATAAAAAAGTAGTAGTTTATCAAAAATACATTTCATGATTTTAAAAGCATATTTTAACCCTTAATCACATTCATACCACATGTATTTACTGTCAATGTGATGCAGAATACGAACTTTAACACTATTATAGTATTTATATAATTTCATTTTGATATTTGACATCTAGTTGATCATGTTTTTCCTTGTCCTCAATGACGCGATACAATTTAACACATTGAAAAAACTGATGTTCACCCAATGTACGCTGGTCTGCATTGTAGCCTTTGATCTGGTAATGGAATCATTGATGTGGTGCATATCTTTAGTTTTTTTAATCGGCTGATTTACCTTGAAGGTAAGAGAGGCTTTGGTGCAGTAGAAGCCGATAGAAACGATGGGGTCTTTGGGTGTGTGTTGCTGCGGGTTGGTGGGAACGCCTCCCGCCTCGCTCTGCTCGTAGCGGCCTTCCTCATCTCCCTCCTCGCCTACGATGACGGGGACGAAGGACCAAGCCCAGGACATCCAACCCTCGTCTCCCTCTTCAGGACCCCCAGCCTGCATGTAGAGGTCATGGCTGGAGTACTGGACAGCCCCCTGGCTCTCCATATCCACATCCATCCCTGAAGAGGAAAGAAGGCAGAATTAGTTCAAATGCATATGGTTTTACTGTACTGTACCTTTAAATCAGGGTTAGTATCTGCAGGTCTACTTTTACTCCTATAAGCAGCCTGTTCAGGATTATTTCAGACACTTCCAAACTGGTCCACACAAAGTAGACTTAATAATAAATGCATAATTATCCAATTACTCCAACAGATAAGTCAATTGAGAGAGGCATAATGTGAGAACTAACTGGCCAAACGGAGAGAAAACAGTTGATAATAGAAGTGTTTGTGCCCGATGCAGCATGCTAAATTAATTTGTCTATGCCCTCTGGGTGGTTTAATACAAGCAAGATGTTTCAGCTGTCAACTGAGCACATATAAAAAACAGCAGAGACCAAGGCAGTTTCCCAGTAGTGCTGCCAATGCTCCAGCATGCAGGTGTGTGCTGCATGACAGAGAGAGGAAGCCCCGTTCCAATGGAGGCCAGAGGGCACCGTCTGTCAGCCAGCATCCTGACAGAGGAGAGCCTTGACTGGGCCGCTGGATCAGCGTGGTCAGGGCCGTCTGAGCCGGACCCAGCAGCACAGGCCAACGAAGAATGCATGCGGGGGGGGGGGTGTCACATATTTGTTTCGCGGCCAACAGAATGAAATGGCGGCCACGAGGGAGGCCGAGTAGCTCCGAGCCATCGGCGCGGTCCGGGCTCGGAGAGTACAGGTGACGGCTAGGAAGGGTCGACTGTGATTGTGTGTCGACACCTAGACGGAGAGCAAACAGCGGTCGACTGGAGCACCGGCTACTGTGAAGCACCGGCCTCACACCTGGTAATGTAGAAAGTGGTGGGAGATTGAGGGTGAGTGGAGGTAGGTCTAAATATGGGACAGTCTGGACAAAAGGATACTATAATAACTAAAGGGATGAAGACAACCACTTTTGTGGGGATCACAGGTTCCCTCCGTAAACCACGCACGACCCCCCCCGACCTCCGATCTCGTGCTACCGCGTCCGTTTCCACGCACGTCGGAAAAGAGGAAACTGATGTCAATACGCAAGAATGTGAAACCTTGTTCCTCGCGGCCTCACGTCCTCTGTGAGAAAACAAAAATTGTCCGTGAGGTCACAGTTTAGGAATCCCAGAGGCTAAGGCGGTGAAAATTATGACATATTTTAATTAAATCTTTCACTTTGCGAATTGGCAGTCGGAAATCCCATGTTATGGCTTTTTATCCCCCCCCCCCCCCAAAAAAAAATCTCCCTGCTGGATTTTATCTCTCTTTTCCCCTCCTTTTTGTTTTCCCTCCGTGGAAGCCTTTGAGGTGTCAGTTCAACAAGTTAAGCTCTTTCGCTTCACGTCCCAGCCTGACGAGGCCTACGTTCCAATAGCGAGGCAATCAAAATAAAAGCACAATTACCAATCAAGTGATAAAAACAGAGGGGCTTAAGGAGACTTTGAAGTATTAATCCGAAGGAGGGGAGTGAAAGAATTCCCAGAGAGCGATGTGGGTAGGCCAAAAAAACGTATGCACTATGACACACTGGATCGTCGTGACAGCGATCACAGCCAGACTGGAGTCTTTCTGGTGGACATGTCCACGAGCAGAGCTCAGAAGCGCTGTGTAATGGGATGTGTCAGGGTCATGGTTGGTTTCCATGAGCCCAAGGCCTCCAGGCAGCGGTGTATGTCTGAGCTAGCGAGTGGCGGCTAGGAGTGGGCGTGTAAGTGAGTGAGCAGCTGAGTGACATTGAGACGGTGGGAGGGGAGGAGTGGGAGCAGGCAGTGCCCGCACAGACCAGTAGATGTCCCTCCATGTTTATAGAGGGAGAGGTGCACCGCTTACCTGCCCACTGAGTAAAGGCTATTCTGCTCGCAGCGGATCAGATATATCTGTCCGTTCACCACAGGCAATACGGTGCACACAGGCCTACCTACTTTAATATAAAAGAACCAAACACATATCGAACATGTGTGTTGCATACGGTTTCAATTTAACACCATCGGTGTGACATTAACATCAAAATGTTTTAAAATCCGCTCAAGCGGTCGTGGCAGGAGAGTATAAAAGCGGTTTCATCCATGCGTGTCCATTGACTTCTACACTCAACAGCTTCACACCGGTATTAAAAGTGAGAAGATGATTAAAAAGGGGCCCCGTCCCGTCGCTGGGGTTGCATAAAGGGAGCCGCGTGAGGTTTATAATGGGCAGATAGCCTGTGGCCTCTGGCTGATACCTTTGTGATGCTCCATTACATGCGATGGGCCTCTCAGGACTCTGAGGCTCTCCCACAGAGCTAATGCTAAAACCTTACTGACATACGCCATTGGACCAACACACAAACAGGCACTCGTACACACATATGCTCTGTAGACACACACGCGCACACATTGCCACACTTCAGCAGCCCCAGTCCTCGGTTCATAATTCTTCACATACTTGTTGAAACTGTACAGCTGGTCGGCTCGAGCATGTTAGTCATCTGTGTTTGCAACCGCTGACATTTTTTACAGTGTTTCACAGACTTTATTGAATTTCAGACGGCGGGAAAAGCTAGCCGTCTGATCCTGACTGAAAAGGGTTGCTTTGGTTAGTGACACACCAGTGTCCCGCACCGTTCACCTATTGGGGCTATTCATTAATGAGACATTGGCTCTTACCTAAAAGAGAAGGAATCAAACAAACAACTTGCGGCCACGGTGAATCATGGGCACATAAACACATCACAAGGCTTTTTCCACTTTGTTAATTGGCAAAAAGGAAAAAAAAACACCTTCACATGGGGGAATAATTAATATTAGGAGTAAGCAAGAGTAAGAAAAAGAAACACACACACACACACACACACACACACACACTGGAGTCAGATTATCCAGCAAAGTCTCACCACAAACAGCCTATGGGAAATCAAAAGAATGTGATGAAGTACTATGTACAATAACGGCATCATGTTCCAGCAATCATGTGACAATGATTGTATCCTACAAACTGCAACCCACTAAAAATAAATATGCATGTAAGCCAAGTCGGTAACTACAAGCGTCAACATACATGAATGTTGTAGAACTCACAACCCATCGATGCTGAAGTTCGTCTGTGGTGGTAAAGAGAGGGACGTTGTGTTTTCTTTATTACAAATAATAAATCATCTGAGCTGGAATTCTGCTACTTTTATTAAAATAATTCAGTTTTTATCTGAAATGAATACACTGAAACCATATGTTCCTGCAGCAACACCTCCCAACAAACGTACTACAGTACACACACACAAACACACACACACACACACACACACACACACACACACACACACAACTGCCCCCCCTTCAGCTTCTTCACTCTGTCGATTACTTCCAGCATAACAAGATCTGGGGCCGCTCAGGTTCCAAGAGCTGGTCCCCTCTTGTATATTTTTGTGATGGGATACTAATTCATTCTCAGAGGCTCCGCATAGCAGTAGCATGACACCGACTCTTACATCTGGCATTGGACACTGAACTGGAAGCTGCGCCAACTAGCAGTAAAAGTTCCAGGCCAGCAGGCAGCGAGTCAGAGGGAGTGAGCGGACGGGCTGCCTGCCTCCCCTCTGCCCACCACTTCCCCTCTCACCATAATGCGCTCCTGGTGCTACAGAGGCTGATGGAGCCCAGCGGGACCTGGGACCTGATACGTGTCTATTAGGCGAAGATGAGGATGAGCAGTCGGGGAGACATGAGATGGGCGTTTCGGGAGTGAGGTAAGTATATAGGCTGTGTGTGTGTGTGTGTGTCAGGAACCGACTGCATGCATGTGTTTTACTCGGCTCCTGGATGTGGGGAGGGAGTGTGATTTCCCACCGGAGAAACAGAGATGGGCCTGTGTTTGATTCGTCCTCGTGTCTTTCCCGTCATCCTCCTCTCGCCTGCCTCCATCCACATGGGAGGAATCAGGCCTGACGACAACGGTCTGTGTTGAGTTACACGCTCCGGCTTTTGTTTGTGGAAAAAGCAGGAGGAGCGCAACACCACGGTCAAAGTGATGTTAAATGTCCCGTTCAGGAACAGCAGCAGCGCATTGGTCAGACAAAGCCCTGTGAACAGAACGAGGCCACGCAGATGAAAACGCTGTCTGAGGAGAAGCTTCAAAGCTCTGTGCACGGTCGGATGGCTCATTAACCACTTCCCAGCTTTCGACCACAGTTTGTCTGAGAAATATGACTGCGACAGGAACTACACTGAGACACGCGCTACGTCGCTGTAAGACCTCAATCTATCATTTAGAGATGGATTTTGATAAGGGAAGAAAAGAAAGTTATGTTTTTTGCTGTCAACCTTTGCTTGGCACATGACGCTACAGCAGTATCAGAATCAACATAAAACTAACATCTTGTAACTTAATGTACTTACATATGCAGATTCTAGCATTTGCTAGTCATCAAGTGGCTAATTCTACTGAAGGAAACTTGAAAGAAACTGGGCTCAGAACTTTTTGAAAATAATCCAGAGAAATCAAAGTAACCCTAACCCTTTTTCAGATGACAATAAATGAAAAACAAACAAAAAAACTCACCAGGTGAAGTTTCTCCAGCCTCCCTGACATGAACACTGCCCTCTTCCCCCTCGCCCTCTTTGTGTCCTCCGATCTCCCCATAGTAGAGGGCAATAATCAGCTCTAAAATGCGAATAAACATGGGCAGCTGCTGATCAGTAATGGACAACTTCAGGCTCTCCACCATGGTCTGGATCTGAGGAAACATGGAGAAGATCAAACCGTAAGTGATGTGTGACACTAAACATATGCTTAATGTGAACAGGAATGTTTAATACAAAAGGGGTAGAGCTGTGGATCCCCCTCTGGCTAACTGGTGGATGCTGGGAGTTGCATGTGGAGGATGTCATTTCTGCCCCTAGTAAACAAAGTGATGACTGACAGCTACAAACCACACCGTTTGGCCTGAATGCAAGTAAAAGTACTGTATAAAGTAACAAGAAGGAAGTATATACAATTAAAACAATGTCAGGATGAAAGATGTCCAAATGGAAACAAATGTACCCACATGATACAATAAATGTGTGGTTACTGTAAAGCTTTTCATTTTGTACAATACAGTCTAAATACATTTTAATAACAGAAGACACACTATTGCTAAACATGCTGTAACAGAAACTACTATAGATGTGAGCGATTCTGTTGAAAACCTCACTGAAGCTCACTAAACCACAAAGCTGGTTACTGTGCTGACTGTATGTAGATGGGAAGGAGCCACATCTGCTCTTAAATGTGTTACCATGATGTAGCATTTTAGTGGAGAGATGAACCAAACATGAACAAAAGACAGCCGCAGTAAATGCCAGGCTTATTTTAAGGCAGGGTTTAAGAGGTTAAAAATGCAACAGCATAAAAAGTAAGGTTATTTTTTTCTCATCAGAAATTTGAGATATTCTCAACATCAGTGGTTTAGTCGAAAAGCTGTTGCTTCATGACATGAGATTGTTATCTAGACTGGGAGTTCTCAATTACATCAACATGGTTGACTCGTTCTTGAACATTGATTAACTTGCCCAAGATAGGAGTAGCATTTTATTCTCAAGGGCCGCTTCGACTGAAACAAAGTGCCATTTTTCAGATAAGCAGACCAAAATCTGCTGATAAAAGTCCCTCAAGTCAAACCTAAATACTGATGGTACTACAGTGACACGGCATTATCTTGCATTTTAGAGCAGGAAGTAAAATCTTGCAAAAACAAACAGCTGTCTTCCTTGTATCCAGAACAATGGACTGAACTTAGTCACTATCCTGCTCTTGACTGGAGAGCAGCTAACCTAACAGAAGTAGGTTAAATGTCCCTCTAACCACTGTGAGCTGCTATGACTAATTTAAACTTTTCCATCACCAGAATGTGTGACATGTTTGGACGATACCAAAAGCACTGAAGAAGATTGACCCATTTAAAACTCTTTCTTGGGCTGTGGGACGATAATGACGGTTACTGCTGCTCACTTTGATGACGGATGGGATCTTGGAGTTGATGTTGTCGTAGGTGAAATGAAGCCGCGTTCTGAAGGAGCATTTGTACAGCAGCGGGTCCTGGTAAAACTCGATCTTGCCACTGGCATTCCTCTTGTCCAAGCACACGGTACAGTCAGCAAAGTTGATCACTTTCCTGAGGACCAGCTCTGGAGCTGGAGAAGAAAAAAAAGAAGACAAAAAATGACCGCGTATACCTCTGCATTGAACACATAACAGGTCGACACTAATCAAACATGTCGACATACATGCAGTATACATCTATGTGTGCAGATTAATCATTAAACACAAACTAATACAAGCACACACACTAACAGAGAGCACAGTAAATCATGACACTCCGCAGAACTCAGAGCTGTTTGGTTTGTGCTTTTGTGTGTGTCATAAGATTATCAATTGCCACTGACTCACTCACCCCCGACAGCCTGATAACAGGGTTCATCATTCCCAGAAATATTTCATTCTCTGCACAGTGCCAGTAACCACTACTCGCCTTACATGCTGGAATAGCCCCCCTTACAAGACATTCAACAATGAAAATGACCACTCCAGGATTTCTCTGTTGACATAGACTCCCTGTGAAGGACCAGCCCTTTCTTCAACGTTATGATGGTAGTTCAAGTTTAAAATAATTGGAATTCTCTGGCAGTAACCAGAGAGTCTGAGCTTCTAGACGCAATGGATAGACACCTATCCAGAGAAGGAAAGTAGGCCTACAGTGTCGTCGCAGTGAATAAACACAGACTTGGAAGATTTGAAAAGTTGATCTTTGTTGTGGAACATCAACATCACGTGACAGGAAAAGCCTAAGATGCCAGGCTGGCTAGCTCTGCATAGTTAAAGAAGAACTGGATTTCAAAGGAAAGCTTAGGCGCTGTGTACAGAACACACAATGTGGCAAATCAAAGACTAGTTTAGTCTGTGGCTATCCATGGTAAATGTCTGCAGCCAACACTACTCCACTGGAGACAGTCGAGATGGAATGGAAGCATCCACAAGTCATTGTCCAGTTCTGAGGAATAACATGCAACTAATATGGATAGTTATTGGCATAGGCCAATAATAATAATCTCTAACCATGCAGCCATCAAAAGCAAGGCCCCGCAAGGATTGCACTTCTTACTGTTTTATTTACATGTGACATGAGGTTTAAAATCCACCACCTCGCTCATCTTTTGTGATTTTAAATGTGAGCTCTTAGCCCTGCACATGCTCCACTCAGACTGGAGAGACGGACTACTCTGGCAGCAGACCATGAATGTTTAAACTTGTCTGAAACGTCAGTTTGACCTCAGTCTGAACTAACAAACTTAAACACTTACTGTAGTATATAGGTTCTTGTCTCAGTGGATTTACTAGTTAATCCCACGATGGGGGAATGTAAGCAGCCGTTGCTTACCAGCGATGTCCATGAAGGCCCCCTCCCACATATCGTCCACGGTGTAGCACTTCGCCGAGGTGATGTTGACCGACAGCACGATGTCGTCCTCCACGTACTTGAGGATCAGGTTGTTCACCACGATGTTCACGTTGTTCACCACGCGCCGGATCAGACTCTGCACGTAACCTGCAATCACATGAGGAACACCTCAAAGTGCTTAACAAGATGCACAAAAGGCAAACCAAATTACAAATAGCTTAGACACATAGTAGCTACATTAGCATATGTCTACTAATATACTGAGACGGCGTAAAAAAGTTAAATCCAGACCCACATTCCCTAAAAGTCTGGGCTCAATACTACTGACCCCTGGCGTCCTCATTGGCTCATAAATAAGACGAGGGCCTGGCATGTTATTTTTTCGCCTCGGACATGTAAAGTGAAAAGAAGCTAAATATCCATAAGAAAACATGTGTAGTCCTCGCCCTGCCTGAGTAGCGCTACAAACCCTGGGTGGATTTATGAATCTCTGAAGAGTTCTCCACTCAGATGCAAAAGTCCTGTTTAGCACAAAAGTATGCACACAGTGCCTTAAACGCAACATTCATTGGATTAGCATACACATGCCTTCACACATACGAAATACAGAACTTTATACAAATTTATACAAGACTAGAGTTATCGAGTGGTGGGTCTTGATGAGAAGAAGAAAGAAAGACAAAAAACAAGTGTGTGAAAACACACTTGTCTATAGTGTGATGGCTGCAGTTTATGTCATCACTTACTTTCAAACTTTGAATGCGTTACAGGATATGAATTGAATGAGACAGGCACTTTGAAAGTCTGTGGTGATGGAGAGCGAGGGCTTGAGAAATACATTTTGGACAAATGGAAAGAAAGAGGAATATTTGTATTTTGGTGGGGAGAGCACACGAGAGAGAGAGAGAGAGAGAGAGAGACCGATAGATTGGGTTTCAGCGGGGCTGGGGGAGCCATCCTGCCGTGTTACCGGTACCTCCTAATGGCCACAGTGACGCCCAGAAACAGAAGCTTCACAGGAAAAACATACATGCTCAGGTCATTACTCAACCAAGTAAGAAAGAACTGAAGATATTACAGACGGGGGAGTTTCGACCATAAAATATGAAAATATACAGCAATAAATCCTCCTAACCACAGGACCAATGGCATTATTCATTCCTCTCATGTACTGTTAAACACAGTCGCTACAAGTTAAAACATATAAACCTTTAATGCTTTTCCCTTATTTTCCAAACCAAATGTTTGTCTTCCTGTATCTGCACGGCTGGCCCGGGGAAAAACAGAACCGATAATTGGGCCGAACTAAATGGTGCTGTTGATGAAAATATTTATATGAATTGGTGAACTGTTCTGCCACTCGTACACAGGCCCGTCCAGCAGTAGCATAATCCAATTGACAAAAATTCTCATGAGTTTGCTGCCTGACCAAACAGAGTGGCAGGAAGAGAGGATGACATAATACAAACTCCACTCATAAACGCGATGTGTGTTCGTGACATTTGTGCGTGGCCCTGCATGCATGCATGTGCTTGCCGGAGCCCGGGTGTGCGCCTGGCTGCTTTTCTTGCGTGCATGAATGTGGCCGTGTGTGCGTCTGTGTGCGCCTCGCGGTTCTGGGGTCAGTCGGAAAGCTGCCGTCGCACCTGCAGCCCGGGCAGTAAAACCGGCACTTTACCTCCTGCTATTTCCCTCTCTGGATCTAATTTACCCGTGTCAGAGTGTCTCTCTCCCTTTGCACTCTCGTACACTTGCTGTACCTCCTCTTGCCTCGCACTGGAGTCCGGGGCCCCCAACCCGTCTCTCTGCGAGCCATCGCGCCGCTCTGAACTTCTGTAAACAATTGACACAGCCAGCACCTGTGCCGCGGCCCACAGGGAAAGAGCCCACTTAAAACTGTTCAACCATAAAATGACTGGAAAAACCAGCTCCTTTATGTGATCTCAGAACAGGCAAAGTACTCTCTTCTGTGCAATACAGGAAAGAAACACTATACTGTCCATGCTCACCATTTTTCCTGTGTATGGAAAGTATTAGCAGCGATCAGCCATTCCAGTTATTAGCCATGGAGAGGAAGATTGACAAGTCCATCAGACAGTAAATGTACTGTAAGCTGGTCCTGCTGTGTTTCCCTGGAGTGTAATTAGTACCCTTAGCAATTTAGCCAAGATAACTTGTTTAGCTACTGTGTGCACCTTTAATGTGTTGAGTATACTTCAACATTATTTGTATCTTTAATCAATAAAATACAAAATGCCTTACTTCCACCATGGCAAGAAACATTCCGGCCCCTGGAAACACAGCAAGCCTATGTTATTACAAGGCTACCACCACTTGGTTATGCTAGCCATTCGATTAGCTCCAGGGCCTCTTATAGTAACACTGTAGAGTCACAGAACCCAGTCATGCATGGTACAGCAGGTCTCAGGAGAAAGCTCCAGCCTTTACCAGTATGAGATATTCCCTATCCATAAGTAGCATTTCCCAGTAATACCAGAACAGCTGCTGTATTGATTTATTTCGAGCAAAGGCCCCGGTACCAGGACAGCAGTAGCACTGGACCATGGATTTCTCTCAGGAGTGTGTTTGCATTTCAGCCCATGCAAATCTCAATCTCCTCCAATCACACGCATACTTACACAACACAACCGTGCATGCACGCACAATCTTTGGACACACACAGAGCAACAGAAACACAGTAAATCTAGATACGCACTCTCACAACAGTACATATGCAAATAACCCTTAACACGGCATAAAGAAAGTAGCAAACGTTGGAGTGGATGCACACTGAACGTAGCCCATGTAACAATGTGCATGTTGTGCTTTTGGGGCAGCGTGGGAAACAACACTTCAACACAGACTCACAGCAGTTGTTCTCTCAAGAAATTTAAATCAGAATTTGGTCTGAGCATTATCCAACAAAATAAGAATGCTTAGGACCAGGCAGACAGGTTCTGGAGAGTGAAGCCGATGCCAAAGTGCCTTGAACTTGCATTCTCTCTCCTGACCACCAGGGGGTGACTCCTCTGGTTGTATAGAAGTCTATGCTTCATGTGTTAAAGCTGCATTCTCGCTACTGACCACCAAGGGTGACTCCTCTGGTTGTATAGAAATCTATGCTTCATGTGTTAAAGCTGCATTCTCTCTCCTATCACTAGGGGACGACTCCTCTGGTTGTATAGAAGTATATGCTTCATGTGTTAAAGCTGTATTCTCTCTACTCTCCAGCAGGGGGCGATTCCTCTGGTTGTATAGAAGTGTATGCTTCATGTGTTAAAGCTGCATTCTCTCTACTGACCCCCAGGGTGACGGCCATGATCCAAGATGGCGACGGGCAAAACACAGAACTCGAGGCTTCATAACATCAGTCCACAAACCAATTGGGGACGTCACAACGACTACGTCCACTTACAGTCAGGTCCATAAATATTTGGACATTGACACATTTTTCATTATTTTGGCTCTGTACACCACAACAATGGAGTTGAAATGAAAGAAGTGGAATGTTCTGCAATGGCCAAGTCAATCACCTGGCCTGAATCCAATTGAGCATGCATTTCACTTGCTGAAGACCAAACTGAAGGGAAAATGCCCCAAGAACCAGCAGGAACTGAAGACGGTTGCAGTAGAGGCCTGGCAGAGCATCACCTGGGACGAAACCCAGCGTCTGGTGATGTCTATGGAATCCAGACTTCAGGCTGTCATTGACTGCAAAGGATTTTCAACAAAGTATTAAAAGTGACAATTAGATTTATGATTATATTAATTTGTCCAATTACTTTTGGTCCCTTAAAAAGAGGGTGGCCACATTTGAATTTGTTGTAGTTCCTACACCGTTCACCTGATTTGGATGTAAATACCCTCAAATTAAAGCTGAAAGTCTGCACTTAAAGCACATCTTGATTTTTTTCATTTCAACTCAGTTGGTGTGGTGTACAGAGCCAAAATAATGAAAAATGTGTCAATGTCCAAATATTTATGGACCTGACTGTATATACAGTCTATGGTTAGGACTGAAATTTGGACTCCATATTTTAAGACCAAGCTCCATGTATTAATTAAATAGAGAAAAATAGAAGAACTGGTCTCCAAATGCTCCTTTACTCCCAATGGAAAGGTTGACATAAAAACCTCGGTGGATAGCTGTAAACGAGTCAAGTGTGTGTGTTTAAGCATTACCATGATGCTAACAGATGCAGAGTGTCCAATTTCAATCAAATATCCCAAATAACAAGTTATCACACGTGACAAGAAAGAATTTACCCAGAGAAAGTGTCAGACTGCAGAACCCCGTCATACTAAACGCTAAGTGTCCTAATGCACTTGCAAAAACGTGCCTCTTTAGGAGAGTTCAGCTTTGAAATCTTGAGTAGAACTTTGATCCACCCCACTCACAGGTAGCAGGCTGAACCCGGACTCAAAGTGAGACCTGCCACTTTTAAATCTCTTTGAACTCATAAAATAAAACACATTTCCAACAGTGTGAATAGGGCCGGAGCAGGATTCCCCTGGAACGGAGCGATGCGGTTCTCACAAACAGTGGCCGCTGGTCCCCCACAAGCAGCAGTAAACATAATCACTCACAGAATCGCCCAAGGTGGAAGCACTTGGTCTTTGGTCTTTGTGTGGCTACCAATCCCATGGCATATGAATTAACATCACTATTTTCCACCACAGGGAGAACAGGGAGGATAAATTCATTCAGCATGTGAGAGCTTAGGGCCAAATGACTGGATAATTGCTGGTGGCTGCTTTTTAGTGTCGGCCGTGTTTTGTTTTGGTTGTTTTGAAGATCGGAGCAGACGCAACGCCGAGGTTTGTCGACACGGATGCTGACGAGGACGCGAGACTGTCCGTTTGTCTGAGACGGTCTCGCACAGATCTTCCTCAACCCGCACACATCTACACACGGTGCCGCTCTGCTACCAATGGATGGACACATGCAGATGTGCGCCACACACATCTGCATGTGTCCATCATTGCCCTGAAGAGACCAGAACACAGATGTGATAATCACCTGTTTTTGCCTCCAATCCTTGATTTTTTTGTTTCATAGCAATTCCAATCCAAACGTATTTATAATACATGCAGCTGCACATTGCAAACTTAGCCTACAGTTTCACAAAAACCTTTCACATAATCACTTCACTTCATTTCGTGCACTTTATTTTTATTTTTTATTTTTTGTAGATCCAACTGTAAACATTCAATACACCCATTTGTAAATATTCATGCTCGCTTTTTATTGCACTCTGTTTTATGTTTATTGTTAAAATGTGCATTGTTAAATGTGATGCGCCTCCCGCCAGGACAAATTCCTTGTATGTGTAAACTTACTTGGCAATAAATGCTTCTGATTCTGATCTGAGTAAGACTACATTAAAAAGTAAAGCAATTCAAATATCATACACAGCACAAATGCTGCACATAAACAATTAAAAAAAGGATTTTCCAATAATATTTTAGTATTGTCTGATATACTATACAATATGTGTATTATAATAGTAATAATTGCATTACGAGCAAAGAGGAGAGTCCATGTGGATCTCTGACGAGCCGCTTAGAACAAGCTCTTGACAGCCGAGAGCTCTTAAGTCCAGCTGATAGCAGATCCATTAAGGCCTGTGTGTAGGACTTAACCGTGAGATGTCTTTATAGTGGTGTCAAAAGAAATGCTGTGGCACACTGTGAGGCTACAGCAGCAAGCAGTTCAGTATATTTAAGGATATATTCTATGGCAATCATGGACATGCTACATCTGTATCCACACCAGTGGATACGGATACGGATACATATATATATATATATATGCTACAATAAGGTGCTCACTAGACCAGTGGTTCTCAAATGCGGGTACGTGAGATTTTTTTAAATACATTTTAAATGAGCATCCATTAAAACATCCTTTAAAAATAGTTATTTAATAAATATTCAATAAAATATAAGTGTATGTTCATAAACTGAATTTTCTATATTGTATATTAAATCAGACACCGCAAGTCCTTTCTTCCCGCTGCTGTCAGGCTGCACAATATGCTGAGCTCTCAGTAGACCACGAACACTTTGAACACTTTTGAACTTGGACCCTTCTGAACACTTTAACCATTCACCTGGTGCAATATCCAACACGTGCAATACGTTTAAGTACTTTTAATTCAGTCTGTATGTTTAATATTCTTCTTTACAGTTTTTTTTATTGTTTTCTATTACTGTTTATTTCTATTACTTGATTTTTATCTTTTATTCACTTGTGAGCAATGCTGCTGTAATCCTGTAATTTCCCCACTGCGGGACTAATAAAAGGATTATCTTATTTTATGGCACAGCGCTGTGTATTACATCTTTTTTTCGACCAAAAATGCTTTGCGCTGGTTAGGGGGTTACTTGAAAACATCACTGATCACAGAAAAAAGATGGAGAACCACCGATCTAGACTAATGAATCAACGGCTACAAAAAGGCCCGTCTGTGAGCTGTGTCCACACTTTCATAAAAACATCCTTTAACTACATTAAAGACTCATGACAGGTTTGTTTTGTATCTCGTTCTTAGGAAAACATCCTCCGTCTGAGTCATAGCAGGTTAGTTTTACCCCATCTACCTTTTAACCTCCACCTTTTTAATTAGGACGGCTGGGATTACGCCGTTCATCTGCTTCCTCGCTGTTATTGAGGTGCTGCAACCTTTGACCTCAGAGTTGTCTCTACAGCCTGTAATGGGTTGAAACAAGGTCCACTGCTGGAGCAGTGCGGGGTGTGCGCTTAATTTAACACAGATACACTAAAACACAGACACACAGACACACACACACTTTGGAGGCAGGCCCAAAGGGAGCTGCTGGTGTGTGAGGCACCCTGCTTTAACAGCTGGGTAGAGATGTTATCTCATAACATCGGGCCTGGAAATGGATCCTCCCCAGATACAACCAGCCAGGAGTGTAGGTTCATACATTCATGCATACTAGGACTCATGAGCCTCATGGTTGGGAGTTAGACGGCGAACCAGCTCTTAAAAGCTTAAGACCGCCATCTCTCTCCTTTCTTTTTCTTCATTTGTTTTTTCCCCTCCCTTAAAGCCGTATCTTTTCTTTACATTATATTCTCCCCTCTTCCACTTTCTTTCTCACCTTTGGCTGTTTTCCCAAGAATGTTGCATACTTTTACACACCTCTGCATACATTTAAATAAGATTAAAAAATATATAAATAAAATAGTTTTCAATCTAATATGATGATATCTTTCTTTCTCAAACGCTTTAACAAAAGTCATAAATATATTTCAAACGCCACCATCCAGCCCCAATCCAACAAGTTCTTTGTGAGGTGTAGTAAAGTGGTGGAGTGAGGCAGGACTGGAATCCATGGCCCTGCAGGAGGCATGTGGTCAAGTGGCCTTGTTGATAAGAGCATCACGGTGTGATTCATCACAGACGCATCACCTCCCTGCTCTCTCTGGCTGACTTACAGGGGTTAAATATGCAGCGCCACGCATCCCAAAAAGGATATTTCTCACATCGTTAGAGGTAATATCTATATTTGCGTCCGACGCAGAACTCTGCAAGCATTGCACTACAACAAGCAAGTGGATTTTATTCCAAATGTTTGGTCTCTTTAGCATTCTTAGAGGCCAAAAAGGAAGAGAAAAGGAGTGTAATAGGTCCTAATCTCAGTCCTCACTCTGTGGCCCCATCCTCCCCCACAGAGGCCCCGCCTGCCCTGGTGGTCATTCTCTGAGCAGGGAGTAGCCTCACTGGCCCCGAGGGCCATCACTCACCTGGAGGCAGGTCCGGGTCGCTGGGGGCGGCCTGCTGGAGGCGGCGGGGCTTGGCCGCGGCCTTGGAGCCGTCAGAGACGCTGCGATTGGTGGAGCTCGAGCCGCTCTCATGGTCATCCTGAGGACACACAAGAACGCCGTGAGCACAGGACGGGAATACACACAGGTTGGGATAGTTATTTTCAGTTATAGCCACATTAAACTAATACTTCACAGGGTTCATACACATTTTGACCAATGGATTTCATGACTTTTCCATGACTTTAAACCAAATGTCCATGAGCAAACATTTAGTGAAATCTGGGTGTAAACATGAAAAAGTGAGTAAATGTAGTATTTAAACTAGCAATGAGAACACAAAGCATACAGTAAACCTTAAATGACACAAATGAATGAGACAATAGTTTGATTAAAAGAATAAACATTTATATAGATGTCTGTATGTATGCCTGCTTATATTCTGAGCGTCTTTCTTTTGAAAGCATATTATTTATTTCAAACTCAGCGTAAATGAACGACATGAACACATGAATATAACACATTTACATGACTTTTACTAAACTTTTGGGGATTTAATTTTTTTCAAGGACTTTTCCAGGCCTGAAAATAACCATTTTAAAATTCCATGACTTTTCCCAAGTTTTCCATGACCGTAAGAACCCTGGTTCATTTTACTTTCGGGGCTTTGATTAACACTATTTCATAGCATTCACCATGTTATCGTGTCTGTGTTGATCAGGTTGCAGTCAGAGCGACCACACAGAATTACTCCAGCATGTCATATCATTCTTGACATGTAGCTTCAACTACTGTCAATGTTCTACATGCGGGGTGGCATTTTGTTGGGCACAAGAGTTTTTTTAAGTTCAAACAAATGAGAGAAAGAACAATTTTCGTGTTGACGGCTATTTCAATTTGCCCGAGCCGAAAGACCAGTTAATCCTTAATGATCCTTCCATCACCTCGTGGAACACATCTCCCTCCACACATGAGCAACCAAAGCTTACCAAACAAAAGTCCTAAACTCTAGTTAAGGGGAACAGTGTAACCAGTCTTATCTAACTGCCGCCTTTATCTTGTTAATGAGGCTAATCCAATTATTGGTGTGCAAACTGTGCATATGAGAATGGCTCCTCCTGCACGGCTGTGGGAGCAGGGAAAAGAAGAGTGATCAGTGATTACACACCACTGCTGGAGCCTTCCTCCCGTCCCCATTTAACAACCATCACCACGGGCTCTACAAATAAACTCTGGTCTCTGGATGAGGGTGAAGGTCCCTCCTCCACAACAGCACATGTCATCTGCACTCACCGACCAGCGGCCTGTTAAGCCCAGGAATGCAAGTACGAGATCTGTGTGTGTCTGTGTGTGTGTGTGTGTGTGTGTGTGTGTGTGTGTGTGTGTGTGTGTGTGTGTGTGTCTGTGTGTGTGTGTGCGCGATGAAGAAATGGACATCCCCTTCAGAGATGAGCCTGGAGATAAACAAAATCAGCCAAGATTTGGGGATGAGGGGGTTATTTATTGGTTCAGCTTGTAGAGTGCTGCAGACCCTGTGAGTAAGACATGAGGGGCAATTAAAACAATAGCGACACGAGGACAAAAGAGGACTGACAGCTAAAGACACAATTAAGCTTAGCAAATCCACAAAATACAAATATATGTATATAGCAATATGTTTAATCACTCTCCTAAGGCTTCAAGCAGAAAAACAAGGCTCTCGTGTCTGATGTCACCAAGTAACAAATCCTGGAGAAGCTCCATTACCAATAAAGAGAGTGACTTTGAGGACTTGTAAAATCTCTACTAGCAGATTGTCACCTTCTCCAGAGGGTCTTGGTTATGGTGTTTCCAAGTTTTAGCCGCGGCTCGCCGTCTTGTTTCCAAGTTCCAGGAGGAACTCGCATGTTCACAGCTTTGGAATCGGCTCATTATCCCACTTTAAAATGTGTCAAATCTGTTTTTGCATCCAGGCGACAAATGTTTGTCAAATTGAGAATCCAGCCAGCACTACTGTAAAAAAAAAAAAAAACTAAACACGAATTTTTAATTTGGAGAACGACCTATTACATCAACACCAGGGCACAAAAGAACTACTATGACTACGATAGCTGGAGTATACTCCTCTACAACAGCTATGTACAACTGAACAAATACCTCATATTCATTTTCACAGTAGACATACGCCTGCAACACAGGAAGGTAGAAGGAAAAGAAAGAAAGAAAATACATTAGAACCATTCTTTAAAAAGCTGAGTGCGAGTTAACCCCCGGTATGGCATTGATTAGGGGTTACTGCAGCACTGTAACCTTTCCACAGTCAGTTAGTCAGACAATCCGGACAAAGACGGGGCAATCACATGTGTTTGGCATTTAAACTAGGGATCAGAGTCTCAGGAGTCGCCTCTCATCCAGACGAAAGTAAACACAGAAGGTGTCAAAACCAAATAGATTTGGCCACTCGGTGCACAGGCACTTCAAGACGAGCAAACGAAAACCCACAACGACACCTTTGGCGCGAGTCACATGTTATGCATCCTGTATAGACACGTACCCCAACACAATCAACACACATTCCCTGGTTCTGACAGTGTTTAAATGACCCCTTTCTGTCTGTGCGGTTTAGGTAATGAAGATTAGGTTTTAACCGCACTGTACTTTGCATAATTTGAGTTGTGGACACAATTGAGAGAAAGAGAAAGAAAGAGAGAGAATCCCCCAGTGCGGTAAACACGCAATTGCCAAAAGAGACGAGAGAGGCTCTGGCAGAAATATTTACACTTGACTTCAGTAAGGGCCTTTGCGGTAGAGCCGCACTATGCAGGCAGTTCTCTCCCCATCAGTGAGCGCTGGGAATTGGGAAACACAAGGGGAAGAATAATAAATACTTCATCAAGGCTCCAAAGAATAGAGATTGAGAGAAAAATAAGATGTAAATTGTGTTGCTCATTCTTCACACTTCATTTGGTAACTTGTCCTCACTCCCAACGCTGCATTTGCAATATTTAGAGATTTAGACGAGGTAATTACAGTGAGACGTTGCTCACATGTTGAGGTGTTTAGTTTACATCACAATACACTACTCGAGCACATCAGAATTAGAAACAGTCTCCCTCCCCTGCAGACTCTGGTATCTATACCTAAAGGAATGCTGGGCCCTGCAGGCCAAGAGTACATCGAGTTCAACGGCTCAAACTGCCACTAAAGAACAAGACTGCCAAATTTGGAAGTAGCGCAATTAAGCGCTCAATGTCACCGTGGGCAGTGAGCAATTCTCCAGAGGGGGAAAAATGCCTTTTCAGAGGGAAGCCCTGGGACAAACGAAGGCCGCCTCAGCTGCTGCCGGGTAAACCGATCCCTCCAATGCCACGGCAGGGCACAGGACGAGGAGGGAGGGATGGAGGGATGGAGAAGGAGGGAAAGACAGAAGGACCGGGGGGGGGGGCGGGGTTGCTTCCCCTGCAGGCACGTCAACTCAGCTGTTGACCAAAGATGACGGTAGCACAAAAAAAAAAGAAAGGGAAAAGGGCAAAGAGGCAAAAGAGATAAGTGGTGGGGGAAAAAACAGAGCGAGAGAAAGTGGAGACCGAAAGTGAGACTTTTAGACAATGAAACCAGAACAAAAGCAGAGGGGAAAAGAAGAAAACCGGAGCGGGTCCTGGCAGTGTGAGTGACAGGCAAGAGGGACCCCCTACTCAGAGGGTAAGTGGGCACCCAGGGAGGGTTAGGGCACAGGAAGGCCAGGCCTGACCTCTGTCCCCCGTGCAGACGTCTGGCTCAGTCAGGGACCGGGAGGCGGTGCGCTGAGCCCGTCTGGAGGGTCGACCCTCATCGGAGCTGCTCAACACATTAGCCGAACCACCACCTCCAGCTATTAAAAACAGCGCCTCTGCAGACACTGTCACAGTCGTACTAGTACAAACAAACGAGCTATAACTCTCAGACACCAGAAACCAGTCAAGGCTCAACTGCCACAGGCCATGGCATGCATGTGTACATTGTGACTGTGACTAATAGAAACTAAGAAAGAAATTTAGAAAATACAAATATGTTTGGCGAAGTGGATTTCAGGTCACAGCAGGCAGACATTTGATCAGTGTGATGATACTTAATAGGACTCAATAACTGTGTCGTCCAACTGAATTTTATTCTAAATGTGTTTTCCGGGCTTCTGTTTAAACCGTTTCAAAAAGAAGTTTAACGTAGACTTTCAAATCATTTTAGCCCACTGGAAATAATGTATACATTACTCAGAGTAAAGTGTGGGGGGAAAACAGAATAATGGCTTTACTGCTCTTTCTTGCCATTTGAGGCTTTTCACTTTGACATCTGTTGGCCTCGAACAAAAACTAAAATTGCTAGTTTGTTTTTATTCCCATCGCACATTTCTTGAAAAATAAAATATGACATTTTCTTCTTTTTTCCTCCACAAATTACAAAGCAATTTTTCAATTTCAGTTGAACACACAGGGGGAAAAAAAGAGTTGGCAGAGATTAGAAGTTGACTACCCTGCAACTGCCTGATCTTTGAAACCCAAACATTTTTAAAACTGGTCAATTTCACACAGTTTCAGCAGATTAATGGCTGCACGCCGAAGACCATTGCTGGATAAACACGCTCTCTGTTATTGTTGTTTTTTCCTCTGCAGGTTGCTGAGCGAACTCATGCTGACATCAAAGCAGCAGGCCTGCAGATTGGAGGCCAGGCAGTGGAGGGTGAACGCCTATGGAGTGAGAAAATAAATGAAGGAAACCCAATAGCTCCTTATCTCAGACAGACCCCCCCAACCCCGCCCCCTCCAACTCCAAATCGCTCATATACACACACAAACACAGACACACTCACTGGGTCTGACAAGCAGAGGCCCTGTCCCCCATGTCAGGGCCCACGGAGCACCATCCCTGGGGAGGATCCAGCAATCAGACCTCCCTCCTTCAACAAAAACACCCACAGACAACACATTTTGCCGTATAATAATAGAAAACCTCTCTAATATTGGCTGCCAGGGAATAGCACAAACCCCACATTATCCCTCCTTTTCATCTTCCTAATCTACAAGCCGTGTCGATGTGATCTTCTTTGTCCCTCTGCTTATTCTAGAGCTCCTCGTCTCATCCATAACCAGCTAGTCTGAAGCTTGTTTAAACACCGATGACCCTGGTTCTCGTACGAATGGCTTCCAGCTGGCACCGAGGGGGGAACGGGAGACGGGAAAAGTGGCCCGCCGTTTTCGCACACACGGTCACGGTTTGGGACGGTTCCAGCGATGTCAAAAGAACGGTACGCGGCCGTTGATGACGACCCCCCGCTGGAATGTGGACTGGAGAAAACGGAGCTCATCGTGGGTTGACTCAAATTACCTTTTCTTTAACGTCCCTTGGCTTTCGAGCGCGTCCATCAGCCAGACAAAAAATTAGCTGCTAATGGGTTTTTAATGAAACTGTAACAAATGCAGAAAGCCATTACGCCATGATTAAAGACAGTGGTTTAATTTTCTCCTCAGATGGAGGTAAACTAGAGAACCAGCCAGACCACAGGACTTCTCACACTCACTACATGAGCAAACGTTCTTAATACTACAATTATTGCTCTGCAATTCGCATACAAATACACTAGAAATGTACACCGAACAAATACTTAGATGCAACACCACACGCAAAAGCATGCCCAAACTAAACATAAAGACCCTTACTGTAAAACACGCAGCAGAGCCGTGCAGCTGGGATCCATGGCATTGGAGGGATTAGAGCCCAGATGAATATCACGTCGACTGACATTCTGAATAATTATCTCAATGAAAACATCTCATGACAAAAATGTGGTCTCTCTCTGTCGCTCTACTTCTCTTCGAGTAATTAAATCCACTACTGAGAAAGAGAATCCTCACTTTCACTGCCTTCTGTGCACTGCAGTAATGAATGATTACAGTCCAGAAATGTACACGATGTGCTTCAGCATTTCAACGGGCTGAACTGGTGTATTCTTTAGCTTTGTTTCTCTGAGCAGATGAGGAAACCAGTGTAAGACCAGTGTAAGACCAGTTTAAAACCTGTGTAAGACCAGTGTTATAGAGGAAGTGCAACTTTTCTGAAAAAACTCAGTTTAAAACCTGTGTAAGACCAGTGTAAGACCAGTGTAAGACCAGTTTAAAACCAGTTTAAAACCTGTGTAAGACCAGTGTAAGACCAGTGTAAGACCAGTGTAAGACCAGTGTTATAGAGGAAGTGCAACTTTTCTGAAAAAACTCAGATTAAAAGCTACTTTCATGATTTTGGAAGGTGAGGTGTTTCTATGAAAAAAGTCCAGCAGTGCATGGTAAAATGCTGCTAAAACGATCACTAAACATTTAATAGTTTAATAGTTTACAACTTTTAGGAAATAGTAAAGATGGCACAGTTATGAAATCCAACTATTCAGGACATACTGTATGTTAACCGTCAGTTAAACTAAATACCCTCGACTTGATATGAAGGGAAGACGGTTCATAAATTGATCCATCCCACTCTTTATTTTCTTTATAGTCAAATTAATTATCTGTAATTTGTGTTTTTCCAAACCGCCATACTTACATAATTACCGTGACCACGCCCAGATTTGTGGGCTTTCTTTAGAATCATTAAAAATATATGTATGTAATAGCAGAAGTGCAACGCAGCACATTTCCTCCCTGCAAACGGTTACAATGAAAGCACTCGGCCACTTTTCCAAGCATAGGCCTCCTTTCTCTCACGAGCCCAAAGATATAACATGTTCCTTAAAGAGGGGGCAGCAGGGACGTGGAAAGGAGTCCAAGGCCAAAAGGAGAACGCACAATTACAAAACTATTTCGCTCTGAAGCGGGAGGAATCACGACAGCACCGGTGATGTCATGCTGGAGGTCTCGGCCAAGAGTGCCTCCACTGTACCCAAGTCAAACCGGCTAGGTTTAATATCTGCCTCCAACATGCCCAGAACAACAACGGAGACAAACAGGGATCCCCGTTATGGACTCGACCCTCCGGCAGCAGCAACGCAGGACTTCTGACTACTCGGTAGAGGTCGACCGTTAAGATTTAATAACAATAGTTTGGAGCAGGAAAAAGCAGATGGACAATTAATCAGCCAATAACTACTCCAATCGTTGACTTTATTACAGTTGTACAACCTGGATGAATGTTGGACTGAACGTCTAATATCGAAATGAATAAATCTCGAACATCAAATTCAAAGTAATACATAGATCTGGAATTGAGCTACAACCTAAAAATAAAATAATGTTTGTTTTTTTAGAAAGAAAGAAGTAAAAGTGAAAGTGGGAGTGAAAGGTTTCTCATCGCGATGTCAGCCCACGATTATAAAAAAATGGCGTATGCAAAAGTGGTTGACAGAAGTAAAACACGTCATGAACCAGTTTTTCCATCACACCATATTTTATCATGAGTAAAAGAACATCCTGAAGTACGATTTGATGGATGACATTGTTGGAATATGTTTCTTTTATTCCCAATGGCCGATGACCTGTTCTGTGGCTTATGACTGGCCGGTTACATTGTTACATACCACTCATAAAAACAATTAATGCTGGTGCATATTTCCAGGGTAAGAAGGCTCCCAAAGTGTGCAATTTCATTTCATGAATGGGTAGCTACATGGCTGGATTATTTGGAAGAGAGAACACCCAATTGGTAAGTAAGTTAAACGGTTGAATGAGTTCTATTCCTCCCCGTCTGCCAGTCCTGTAATGTGGACAAAGAGCCAATGGTGTTGCATCATATGTTTGAGCGATAACTTTCGTGAGGAGAAATAGTAGTTTCCATGTCATACATGTCATACATGACATGAAAACTATGTGGCAGCCTGCTGCAAAATCAGCTCTTCACTTGGCCAAAATGGTTTATGCCATATTTTCTAACCGTATGGCCGGAAAGAATAATGTGTTGAAGGTTTTTGGAGTTTTTAAAATGGAGTAGAGAGCTGCTTTCTGAAAAACGTATCTCTGATGTAGTCTACGCTGAAACGTATAAAACTCTGTCATGCATTGGAAACTGTTTGGAAATAGGCAGGCACTTTAAAAATAAATACTTGGCAGAAGAGCCGTCAGTGCCGTTCTTTGCTCTTCTTTCAATGGGGAAATCCTCTCCAGTTGTGATGTAATGGATGCTATTGCATGGCGTCACACACCCATAGCTGCCTGTAGCTCCACACAGGACACGTATCGCTCCGTGCTCCGGCTTACCGCACACATAGCATTACTTGATAAAATGTGATCCTGCAATTCTCGCCTAACCTTGTAACATCGTAAGAATCCACTTCCGTGCAAGCTAAGTATTTAACAGCTAGGGTTAGATTATTATAACGGGAGTTAATCACATGCACACAGATATTTTCAGTCAAGCAGACCTCCTTATGTGTGTGGCGCCTCCATGTACGGCCACGCGTGATTTGTGCCGACTGCACAGCCATCGGACAGTCAAAGCTTAGTTAGAGTGACAGTTTGTAAAACGTTCTATCTAGCTACTAAGAGAGACAAAGATCTGCACATTGTCCCAAGTAAAACAACCCTAACTGTAAAGACTCACAAACCAAGCCTTGCGCTTAGTGCTCTTTGATAAGGACCTGTCCTACAGCATCTTAGTAACATGTAACAATCAGTGCCACTACTTTCCTCTACTGAATGTGACCCGTGGAAGTGATTTGAGCTCTACCATGGACCTACATTCTGTCGTATTGGTTTAAACCCCAAGACATTATCTTATGTCTTAAAATCTAAGTAATACCAGCAGAAACCAATCTTGTGTTTTACGGTACAGTAGCTGTTGCTGCTCCAGTTAAAGTGTGCATAATTCTCCATTAATCTAGTAAATCTCAAAGCCAGTGTATTCACGCATGAAATCGGTTTCTTTGTTACAAAATAGCTGTTTTGCTTGTTATTTCTACACAACAGTAAGCAGGTCAGCCGTAAGACGTTTCAAAGCAGAGGGAGCGCTGAGGTCAGCGTTCTTTCATCCCCCGCTAACAATGTTTTGTTTTCCACAATTGACGTTCAAACAAAAAGATTTGAAGTCAAAGTTGCACTAATCCGGAGACTTGATGAAAAGCCAAGAACACGGCATTCAGACCGCCAGGCTAGCGACTAGTTCTGAATTTGGAACCCGGCTGAACGGTCTAGATCACTGCTGTCTCCGTTTTCCTTTCGTTGGAGCCCATTGAAACTCTGCCCAGTGACCTCTTGATGTTAACATGCCATGTTCCCGCTGGTGACCTGCAGTGCACTTTTAGTGTTATTGCACCTGACACGCATAACTTTTGTCTCACTGCTGAAAAGTAGCAAAGAGTGTGGAAGAAGAAGAAAAAAAGAGTGACAGAAACAACGGTTAGAGAACAAAAAGCCAAGACAGAAAAGCGGGAGGGAGAGTGTGTGTGGGGTGGGAGGGAGACGACACAGAGGGAGAGAATGGGAAAGAGGGAGAAATTGTTCCTGATTTAGATCTGAGAGGCTCTGGTCCTTCAGATGTCTCCATCAGCTAACCACAAGCCCAGGCTGAGCATGTGAGGCATGCTGCTTACGCTGGCACAGCTACCCTCTAATGCTAATAACTGCAATGTGTTAGCTACAATAAAACACTCCACGCAGACCCCTGACACACACACTCACACTCTCTCTCACTCACTCTCACACACGCACACACACAGTCACACACAGAAAAAAGCCCACACATCTTAGTTGAGTCCACTAGGACACACATGGGGGAATTCCCAAACACTTTTATCTAACCTGTTAATTTCTAATCCAAATATTAACTATATATCATTTAGTTAATCTATTCAAGCAAAACATTGCTGATTTCCTACATGAAATGAATTAATAACCTTTACAGATGGTAAAGGAAATGAGCATCCTATAGAGATATGTTTATCTTAATTTGGCGAGTTGCTGAAAAACTGATTTTAACATAAACTGCCATTCATCTGTCGAGAACTGAACCATCCCCGCTTCTTCATACACAATATTAAGTACATCATAGAAGACATAAGCACCTCTTGAACGATGTAAGCGCCATCCTCCAGGACCGGCGCTAGCAGAGGCTGAGGCTACTCTGACAACTTAATTGCACATGTGAGGTGCAGCTGGAAGGCATGCACTGCAGAGGCCTAAGTGTTCTTGGAGAGTATCAATGTTCTGAAACCAGCGAGATAGAATAAATCAAACGGAGAGAAATGGGAGAGGACTTTCCGTCAGTGTTGAGAAATACCAAAGCCATATTGCAGGAGGTTTTCGAGCACGCAAGCGGAATGCAGCAGGCCTCGTGTTTGCATAGCTTTTCATGCACCGGGTTCCAGAGCAACTGAGGTGCTGTCATCATTCATCAGCTTACTTGAGAGATGGAAAACTGTCAACCTTACTTTGGAAAAAAGAAATCATTTCAATTTCATCCTTGGAGCCGTGACCAAGTTCTTGACCGAGGAGCCCAGGTCTCCTCTTGTCTTCATCAGCGTAATGAAAGAAGACATTTTTCAACTCTTACCTTAAATTTGAATGACAAACCAATAAAACTAGAGGCCTGCACCTGGCCAATAGCCAGGAAATAACTTTTCAAAAAAAGGTTCAAATATAGTTTGAAAATTAAATGTTTTTATGTCTGTAACAGCTGCTTTTTACTCATGTCTGAGTACATAATGTCTGTAATGTTACTAAACTGTAAGTTGTGAGACAGAACAGATTGCAAAGTTGTATTTGGTTTGAGGATTAACCCTTTGTTTCTGCTCGGGCTGGTTTGGCTTGTTCTGAGCTGCTCGGAAAAGTTTCACATCTTTCCCCAATTAAAATGATGTTAGAAATCCTGAGCATGCAACGCTGAGAGAGAACATTTGAGTCTTCTTCATTCCCGTTAGGGAGTGTGTGAAATATCTGCAATTCGTAGGAAACCCTGAGGTCAAACTTTTAATCTGCAAACATTTAAGCCACGGCTTAAAATCTCAAGCCTTACTTCCAACTGTTAATTAATACCAGTTTTATGAAATATGATTTTACCTCATACTTAATATATCTGTGATGCTGTATCTCAAACAATCAGCATCCAAATATCTCTGCTCTCTGTTCTCTTGTCAACTGGAAAGTATTCGTCAAAACATTTTAATGAAAGATTAGGAGCACATTCAACTCTGCATGAGAATTAGTTTTTATCATGTTGGTCATTTTAAACAAGCAATGTGGCAAATGTCAAGGCAGGGCGATGCGCTTACTCAAGATCTGCATGTTTATTATCTTTTCAGCTAACCATATGCCTTCTCCACACAATCCCTTTCTCGTCCCTCCCTCGGTGTGGAGAGTGACACGTCGTGCAATTATTCATATTACATTCTTCTTCTCTTACCCACACATTACAGGCGCCCTGGCCGGCTGAGATAAAAGCAAACACCACCGAGTCCGCCACATTGTGGGGGCAAGTGGAATCTAACTCAAGTACCAACACACAACAAAGGGTGTGGGGGCTACTTCTGTATCCGATCAGTACTCCTCTGGCGTTAGGAATCATTAAGTGTTGAATATAAAATGTGTTATGGATAGGTGATCTATGGATGGAGCTGAATTTAGTATTGGAAAAATAAGATTTACACTCTACCACATAGCTTGGCTACTGAGATTTTTTTCGGTTAACATGGACCTGCCTTAAATGGCGTCATCATTTCTAAAATAAGAGTGAAATTATTCACAGGTCAAAAGGGGTGAGGGTCTGCTAAATGGAGCACACACTCACCCTGAGACATAAAACACAGACCACCCACAGTTTGTGTAACACGGAGTCATAGAGGCCTACCTCTCTCCACCGAGAAATTACACACCGAGGCAGTCAGTTACCGTGTTACTCCTTTTTGTCACTTTCTGTCTCACCCAAAAATAATATTATTTTTATATATATATATATATATATATATATATATGGTGATATGGAGATTATCATAATGATAAATGATAAATGACCCACATCTGGTTGCGTTACCCCAAAAAAACAAAATGAAGGAAACTAATGAAAGCCTGTTGTGTCACACTCGCACACAACAGTCTTTAAAGCAACATAAAGTGGTAAACGTGCTCACTAATTTAATGCAACATCTCCCTGTAGTGTCTGTTTAGATTTAAAAGCACGTGCTGTTCCTAATTGCGACACATTATCTCCCCAGAATGTCTGTCCAAAGAAAGCACTAATAAAGCAAACATTAGCCCTAATTGCGAGGTAATCACTTCCCAGACTGCAATATCTCCGGGAGCAACCGGCAAGTAATGCGCTCCATTGAGGGATTGCTGTAGTCCGGATGGCCTGAGAGCAGGGATTAAATACTGGAGCGGCAGCATCCTGCCCAGAGTGTATTGATCACCACTTGACTCACTGGGCGCAGGAAGCCGTTGGGCTTAATTCCCCCCCTCTGCCCGACAGCTTTCCTGTGTCTGAAGAGCTGAAGTAACCTCATCCCACCAGGAAAACCCAAACTTCATCAAACCTCAAAGACGAAGGAGACTAACGCTGTGGGTCGAGCAGCGTTGGCTGACTCACGGCCCTCTGGAACAACACTCGTGTGCATGGCCTTCTGCAGATGCTTCAGATCAGTGCGGGACGCTCCACAGAGACCAGTGCAATGCTCCAATCATGTTAAGAACTTGATTGAGGCGACAAACACGTACAGCACGGTGAACTACATGACTGGTTTGTGTCCTAGAATTATGTTTAGTTGGAAAACATTTGGCTCAGACGCACTGCATGACGCTTGACTTTCTTTTGTTCATTCTTAAAACAGACTTTCTGACCGTAACAACATCGACGCCTTCCCTCGATTGAAGAATCCTGTCACCCAGTGGGTTCATCTGAGGATATCCACACACAGAACATGTGACGGAGACAGAGGGAACCCTCATCTCTGGTCATAGACTCCTCCCCACTGTCGTCAAATCCAGTCTCACCTGTAATATTTCCAAATTGTTGGTGTTATGCACACCTCATCCATGTAGAACAGTGATTTTCAACCAGTGTGCCGTGAGATATTGTTAGGTGTGCCGTGGACAAATGTCCAATTTCAGTCCAAAACATTATTATTTAGTTGCCGCAAATAATTTTCCATTGTTAAGCGTCTGAACCTGCAATATAGTGTCTGGCCTAGTAATTAAATACTCTTCCATGCCAGTAGGTAGTGCAATAATTACCTACCATATGTGCTGTATTATGCGGCAATGTGACATTTTGTAACTTTTTGGGTTGTTGGTGTGCCGCGGGATCTTTTTATTGTAGAAAATGTGCCGCGGCTCAAAAAAGGTTGAAAAACACTGCACTAGAACACAAAACAAGAGTCAGGTGTTGATGGAAAATCTGCCCATGGGTCATAAAACAAACGATGCATATGGGATTTCAGGAAAGTTTTACATAAAGGCCTGATAAACTCTAAACTGTCTGGAGGTTTCTTCTTCATGGCCGTCAAAATACTGCCATTTTATGACAAAAATACAAGCAAATGTACGGAGAGCAACACACATGCGCTCTGACGTTCAGTCCACTTCTGTCTCTCTGAAGTTGTCTTTGTCTCTCATCAGAGAACTCGCTTTGGCTTCCAACCAGCCTGAGGAGTCTACTGTGTGCCAACATTACTGCATCTTCTTATTATTTACAGTAAGAGATGGGTTTTGTTCCCGCTTCGGGGGTTTGGATTCAAGGAAAGTGGATTCTCTGTCTCTTCGGTCCTGAAGACAAGGCCCCGCTGAGCTGATGATCAGACGGATTTATGGTGCAATCTCTGTAAGCCATTTGCTCCCTGCGAGCCGGAGAATCAAAGGCAAGATTTCCGGATGGCATTGGGACAGAGATTATCCAGTTTGTGCCATCTGATTGCAAACTTCCACGGGGCTGTTTTCTTTTACTTGTTTAACGTTTTCCTTTGTGTTTGCTGACTTGTGAAAGAAGAGCTGCACAAACTGACTGGCTCTCATTCTGCCAGAGGAGACTGGCCGACAGTCAAGGTGCATACCATTGAATGTTGAATGTTTTACTTGATGACCGTTTGTCAGTGTCACTTAAGAGCACGTTCATACTCCGTCAACGAGAATGACGCAGCCCAATAAAAAGTTTAGCATAACTACGACAAACTTAACACAGAAGCTGGGAACGGACCATACATCCCTGGTGTCCTATTTAGTGGATTGTGAACTCAACACATGCTGAAGCATCCACAGTATAACTCACCGACCAGGTCACAATGTTTTTAACCTGTGTGAAATGTATTGTTTGATATTAAAAAGTCATGTATTATATCTATAAAACCAAAGAAGTAATCGACAACCTTGTGAAGGGCTGGGCGATATGGAGAAAATCACATATTGCAATATTTTTTACCAAATACCTCGATATTAATATTGAGACAATTGTATATTGTTGACCTTTGATGCTTTTCCCAGATATTTACATATATACGAGTAGTTGATTTAATGACTAAGTGGGTAAAGGTAAATAATAGATCAACTAGAGCAGTCTGCTAATTTCAGAAAATTGCCTCACGTTACTGTAATGCAGCCTTTAAAACCAGAAAAAGACAACACCTAGGCCTTATTACCATGTTTAAATCTAAGACGATATCTAGCCTCGATAATCGATATGTTGCCCAGCCGTATCTTTTTATTTTTTTTTCAGAAGGAGTTTCCCTAATTCACATGTATTGCCCATTATTTAGGAGCAATGAGGTCTGGTGGTGTAAAGCCCTAAAAATAGTTTGGAAGGAATCTAGCAGAAGAAAGGGCCAAATGCCAAACCGACAAGTCTCAGAGGCACCTCCCCAAATCATCTTGAGGCAACGCATCAGTCAGAACCTCCACATCAGTGGCAAATGCACTCAGCGGCCATAAAACTCCCAGATGAAGCAGCGAGCCGAGCCAAAACCAGAAAGGCTCTCCTCGGTAAACCCAACCCCTTATCTTTGTCTCGTAAAGAACTAAAGAGGGCCTGAGAGTGTTACGATCCACTGTGACTGCTGTCCAGCACAGTACCTCTCTGTCTTTGCTGATCACACCTCATCAACATCTGGAGCAGTTTACATAGATATTAACACACACAAAACATCACACCAATGTTAGCTGTTAGGTCTTTCATTAAGGCCTCTATTAGCGACAAATTCAGCCGCACAACAATTCTATCTAAGGCTTTATCAATCTCCTCATTATAGTGGAAGCTTGGAAGCAGGGATGCTTTCAATCAAATGCTCAGTATCGCATCACAAACCAGCTTTAAATGCACCACATGTGAGCTGAAAACATTCAAATGACAACCGCCTAATGAAAAAAATGACCAAATATAGAAAAAACTGTCCCGCATGGGAATAGTTTGGTGTGACGCTGTTAAAACTGGAGATTGCTGCTAACTCCGTCCATGAGATTTCCACGGGGAGAAGACGACGTGGAGACCTTATGGGTTCTATTAATAACTGCAGGTTCCATAGGAGGCTCTGTATATGGAAAGACAGATTTTAAAAGCATTGTTTTATCCTGTGCCGCTCTTGACATTTTCAGATTGCTTTTTAATTTAGAACGGACTTAGATCAAACGGCTCATTCGTATCGAGTAACTCAAGAGGGGCCACATCGAGTGTGTCTTTGCACAAGAGGAAAGAAGTTAAAGTTGACTACTACAAAACCCTTTCATCCCCATGACCAATCTCCTGTTACATACATTGAGCGCTTAGGCATAGACCAGGGCTTAGTCTAATTTCACGTGGAGATGTCCACACTAATTATTCCACTCATACAAGAACTACAATGATTTACATTTTTGGACTTAGAAACAGAGTGAATAGAAAAGTCCAAGGGCATAAATGATCTACATGTCCACTAGATCTGACAACTAAACCAAAGTGGTAGTGATTTGATTTGAACAGTGTCTAATCTTCAAACAATGCGGGCAGCGGGAACACGATCACTTTCTAAGCTTGCTTCAGAGCGCCGTGTCATTTTAGGACATAACAAGGCACATATGAAACCTAATGTATTTTCTTCCTAAAATGGCCTCCAGTTTGTAAAATTGAACGTCCAAAACAAGTTGACAAATTTTTGTTCTATTATTTTGTGCGCTACAAGTCCTCATTACAGCTCATTTGAAGCACTTACACTGTCAGCAGGAGCTGTAATCTCCGACTGCTGCTAAACGCCCAAATTTCCACATTTTCTGGAAACTATAATTGTGAGCTGCTCTTGTTGCTTTGCAGATGGGCCCTATTGAGCAATCTGAATATCCCTAATATTACCCAGTTCCTCTCGAGGGGAAGCACGGACATAAAAAGAAAAAGGTCCAAATAATTCCGGTCAAATTACACAGCCCTTAATGAACTTCAAAAGACGTACGGATGTTTTCACAGGCCAGCGCTCAGGCTTTAACAGTAATTAGGAAAACAAACCGTATTAATGATATCATTTATCATTTCCACACTTTGGCCGCATCAGGCCCACCGCAAAGTTCCTGTCTCTACTGGACAAAAGAAACACTAGTAATTTACTGAATTTGAAATGTACCATTTTCCATACACAGATCAGATTTTTTTCAAATCCTGTGGGCCATCACCCAAATTACTTGAGGGCTTCAGGGAGAACTGTCATGGCCCGGGTTTTTGCATACACCTATGCCAAACTCCCTGCAACCCTGCTGGAATCTGATTAAAACTGGACCAGGGCCTGACATGCACATGAACAGGATATCTAACCTCCAGAGAAATATAATCTTGTTTCTGGGAGACTAATGTGACAAAGGCCAACAGACCTTTTCCCTCAATCAAGGGAATTCTCTCTCTGGGCGGACCAACGTGCCACCGCAGAGAAGACACAGGACATTTTATGATGTCAAAAGTGTAGTAAAGATATACTAAAAGTCACCAAACTGCACAAAGCTAAAGCATAGAAGTAAACTGGCAGCGTTTTCTTGGCTAAAGAACAGTAGTCAGCCTCCTGCCTCCCACTCATAGGAGAGAAGTGTAGCGGCTCATTTAAATTCCACATGCTAGAAGGACTTCTGCTGTAAGTCTGGCTTTGCTCCAAATTATGTCTCACGGGTGTACATACCACTGAATAATTTGTCCAAACGTCCTTTGCAATTCCCCCCAAATCTTCTCTTGACTGGAAGCCTTTTACAAAACATCTGTAACAAATAGTTGTTTTGCGACTCGATGCATTACACCAGTACTGGTACCGGTACATGACCTAAAGCTGTGTACGAAGCATAAAAAACAAGTTTCAATTTCCATCCAACTGAAACCTGATCGCATGAGCAGTAGCCACCTGCATAGTATGATATTTACCATTAGTCCTGGCCAGCTCAGGCTCATGTGTTACAAATCTTTTTTGCCACAGTCTATATAATTAGCTGTAATTGACTTCCCTAGAAATGTGTTTCTTCTGGGACATCTGGCCCTGAAACTCCCAACCTTCCCATAAAGGCCCAGCGCTGAGCTACACTTTCAATTTTGCAAACTGCATGGGTGGCAAAGACAGGACCAGGCTCTTCTGCACACGAAAAAATGACTTTCATATAACACACTCATCTAAATAAGTTTAATTAATCTAAATACAATAATATAAACATTTCTTTTGGGATAACATTTCCTACCGACAAATTACAAAAGACAACATCTCACTTGTTGCTTTAAGGTGCTCTGGGTTTTTCTCTTGTAAACAAAAAAAGTTTCTGTTTATATTCTGTGTCAATCACCAAAGTGCATTGTGTGTATTCTGGAGGTCTTGCAAACGTGTTGAATGCATTTTCCTCCCAATAAAACGTTTGCTAAGTTTGACCCTTGTGTGCTAGCCTGCAGTCTGTGCTGCGTTTGTTGACGCGTTGTTGCATAAGACGCTGGTAATAGTGGTAAAAAAAAAAAGAAAGCTACGGGGTACCTTTAATCAGATGTGGAACAATCCAAGTTTCTTCCTGAATTGTGGAACAATCCAAGTTTCTTTTGATAATGACAAACACTGTTCACTGCTTGGAGACAATTCTGAGTGAAAATGTCTGGTCAGTGATCAATGAAGCCGTCGCTCTTTCTGAGAGACAGATGTGGTGAGTGAGAGAACCGCGTCTTCCTGAAGGGAAATCATATTGGCAATGTGCAACCGAGCATTCTTAAATAAGCTGGAATCCATCAGTTTAAAAAATAAAGGCAGATGCATCTACATTTAGTTAATTCTGGTAGTATGGATGACAACGCTTTCATCCCCAAATTCTGAAATCTGCTCCTCATTGCAGACTCACGTAACAGCGCTCGCTAATGTACTATTTTTCCCAGACGCTTATGAAAATGTAGATGATCCAGATCACTGTTTAAAAAAGGGACAAAAAGTCATAATTTGCCTCGACAAGGCTGTGATTTACTTGCTGCTTGTCTCTTTGTTTGCTTTTCTTTTTGTTTCCAATAAATTTCTCATCAAAGCAAAAGTGCGTGGATGAGAAAGACAACGTCACTTAGCTGTCAGGCGAACAACATTTAAAGCCCTGCCCTTTAAAATGGTTACGCTCTGTCATTACCAAGTGCGGCTGCAGTAAAAGAGCCCATAACAAACTCTCCCAACTTATAATACCAACACTCATATTCTCACTTTGATGCTTGTGTGTATTGTTTGTCATCATGCCAGCTCATTACAGATGTAAACCATTGAATCAGAGTTGCCATGTCACATCCAATAGGCCTCATACAGAAAGCAATTTATGAACTAATTTACTCCCATGTTGGTTTGTATCCACAATTTGTTCTTATTGTGTTACTACCCATTGATCTCTATGATTAACCAGCGTTTTCTTTTTTTTGCTCTTCTCTTAAGTAAAGCAGTGGAGAGCATTCTTACCAAGATAACAAAATAACATCTTGTTTTCACAGTGCACAAAGGGTTTTTCCAACACAAGTAACCATACAATTTCAATTTAAGAAACATGAACAAATGTAAAAACAATGGTTGGATAATTAAATGTGCGGCTTAAAAAGAATGCAATTGTTCCATTGAGCTAAATGAACACTATTAAAAACCCTTGGATGATGTTGCGTGTGTTCAGCTTCTGAGCGGCTTTCATACAGTTCTTCCATACTCTGGCCATCCGGCAGAAAGCACGCTTTGAGAGATCACACAGACCTATTTGATGAGAGGATCTGCACATGGCACAACACCTGCCCTGATACAGTATTTAACTACTGTATGCTAATAATAAACAATCGGCCACGCGCCTCTTATGTATGATCTAAGTGGGACTCATCATTCAGCACACCTGGGTCAAAGTGGATTTGAATGGTTGGAATGTTTGGTGCATCTGGAGTTGACTTCTCTTGTTTTTTTCTCTTAACAGAAAATAAAGAGAAAGCATGAGAGAATGTTACCACATGAGGCCCAATGAGAACACTCTTGCCAAAACACTAACTTGAAACAGTGGAACATAAACCATTACTGTAGATGATTTGCGAAACAACTAGTTAAAAATCTTAATAACAATACTTTTTTTTTATAAAGAACGTATGGTATTCCAATTATCTTGATTACTTTCAGGTAACGTCAAGACCACATAACTGTAACAAACTTTTAACAATTAAATTAGGATTCAACATAAGCTGAAAATGAAATGAACAGGTTGTACCGTAAAAGCCGGGTTACAAGCCGCTATTACCTTCTGTGGTTGTCCCTGCTGTGGCAAGCTAGCGCTGCTGCTAGCTCCCCGCTGCTGCTGCTACTGCCGATGCACTCTGCCCAAGTCGGGCATCGAGCCGGGGCTGGTCCCGCTACCTTCGGTGGTTGTCGGGGAGCTAGCGGAAAGCAAGCGGAGAGCTAGCGGAAGTTAGCGGGGAACTAGCAGCAGCGCTAGTTGGCTACAGCGGGGAACTAGCGGGGACACCCACCGAACGTAGTAGCGGCTTGTAATCCGACTTTTACGGTAGTTTCTTTTCGTGTGATTTTACACAAAGTCATGATTATAGTGTTTCTTTGTCACAAACCCTTTCGTGGGAATCAAGGATATCGTGTTTGTCCTACTAGTGAAGAACTAACCTGGGCTCCATCCCTCAGCTTGAGGATACACTCCATCGTGTTGATGGTAATGACGACAGCCTCCGAGCCCAGCTTGGTCCAGGGCACGTGGATACGCAGCTCATGGATGTGACCGCTCATGAACGTAAAGGGCAGCTTCAACTCCTGTAAATAAGCAAATACATAAAGATGAAAACAAAAGATAGCAATGAGACTGTAGTTAGAATAAACTGTACTAGTATTACATCTGCAATGCAGCCACATTGTGAGGACATGTGGGGATGCAACCACAAAGGCTTCAAGAACATTAGGAACCTTCATCCATCCATCCATCCATTTTCTAAACCGCTCTTTGAAACTAATATTTGACAACGAGAGGATAGTAAAAACAACAGCTACAGATTACATATTGGTCACGCTTTTAACAAAATCAGTCAGATTTTGTCATAGGCGGACGGATTTCTGCTCTGCATCTTGAACTACTCTGTGTGAGAACGAGTACCATGAAACCAGACTGCCCACACACAAGCTCTACATGCCTTCTCTCAAAGTTTAAGCCAGAAAAACTAATAACCAAACATATTTCTGAGAAAAAGCTGTCACAGATTTCCAGTATGTCTGCTTGATAAACCCAACAACGTTTCACAAAAAAAATTAAAAAAATAACTCTTTATATTAAGCACATGATCTCTAAATGCACATTTGAAGCGAGGTTCAACTGAAATGCAATAAAACAAAGGGAAAGAGGGGGATAATTGCCAAGGTTTTGACGTAGCATTGCACATCAAACTCCGAACACGATTCCCACTGTCAGTTGGCCTAAAGCTGCTTCCAATAAGAACTTTCATCACCATCTCTGTTGGGTTAGGTAGTGTTTTGGTCTGCTCTTCAGAAGCAGTCAGAACCCACTCAAGAGAAAAGAGAGACGGATTGATCCAATCCAGACATTACATGTGTAAAAACGAACACCATGTCAAAATAACACTGCAGAGCAACATATCTGGGTAAACCTATCAAACTCCTCCATAATAACAAAATGACAGTCGGGATACTGTGTTCCTGCCTGGCTGAACGGTGTCGGGTCTTTTTTATGCAAGTCAAGGCTGTAACTACGTGTATCCTGTATTAAATATGTTCGTGGCTTACATGCTTACTCTCCACACATTCATTCCTTTCCAATGTTTTTACTCTAGTTTATGTTCGAAGAGAAACATCTTAGATTCTGAATTTAATATAAAGTTGCCGTGCAATGTTAGCACCGTCATGTTTATACGCGTAGGTGCTTTGTTTATCCAGATAGCAAAATGCTAAAATTACTCGTTCTATGATGCTAAGAGATCCTAGCCATTAATACCTCAGCTGTATAATAATAATAAATAATAATAATAATACAAACAAAAGTGCAACAACCTAGAAAAATCATTACAAACATAACAGAGGTATGAGCAAACACAACTTAAATAATGTTGTGTCAATATTAAAAAGAAACATTCAAATATGATTTTTAATAGGCGGGAAGGAGATATTTATTATTAGAAAGCTGATATAACTTTAATGCCTTAATTATTATAAATAAGTAGACAGGGCCGATGGTAAGCAAAGAACCTGTGGGGCTCAAGGAATATGTACCACTAATGATGCATGAACACAAAAACCAGAACAAAAACCAGAACAACCACCCTAACCACACTGCCCATTAATGTCATTACATGAGAATATACACTCTCCAGAGAACACATCCATGTACAGTACCTGTTCCAGCACATCCAGCTTCAGGTCCAGCTTGCTGAGCACCACGTCTCCTCCCCAGAGAGACAGCTGCAGGTCAGATGGCTTCAGATTCTTAATGTACTTGTTCACATAGCTCATCAGGAGCGGTGTGACATAGGACTCCAACATCTTGTCCCCGTCCTGAACACGCATCAAACAGACACTGTTATGTCATCCAACACTATGTTTATTCATACATTATAGTATGTGTGTATTAAATCTCCTTTCACCAATATATATATATATATATATATATACACACACACCAATATTCTCTTCTTTTTTCTTTTAAACCCAACTGCTTCTGAAGCCTCCACCAGAGAGCAGAGCATTTTAACAGCAGATATGTTATACCTCTTAGCACGAGAGCACATGTGAAGTTAATAACATTTGTTATGACTGCATTGCATTAAAGTGTGCCAGCGCCGAGACAGCAGAGCTGTGCATGTCGGCTCACTGGTCAGGCTCAAGTGGAATGGAGCCATCGTTCATGATATTAAACCACACCTGCACTTTTCCTGCTATGACAAGACAAAAATATCCATTTCAACTTAATGTTGTTATTGTTGCTCTGTGCTCCAGACTCAAGAGACACAAAGAGACTGTGGAGACTCTGGACACCCTTAAAAGGCAACTGAAATACCCACTTGTTTAGGCTTGCTTTTCTTCAGCATGTGTGTTTGTATGTTGCACGTATGTGTACAGATTGTGAAGACCTCCGAGGCAAATTTGTCATTTGTGATTCTGGGCTAAACTAAATAAACTGAATTGTTTTAATAGCATATTTCTTTATGTCTGTCTTTTATTTGCTTTTGTTTGTCTTTTATTATGAAGCTCATTGTTACGTCTGGTCCTGAAAGCTGCAACATAAGCAATGCTACTTACTTACTGGCTTATCCTATCCTATCATGCAAGGGTCATAATTATGATAATTATGATATTAGGTATGGAGGTAGGCTGAATGTGGTCATGCAGAGCTGATACCTCACGTAACACACACACACACACACACACACACACACACACACACACACAACAGAGACAGAATAAGCATTCTGCTCGCATAGGTTTTACTATGTTTTTTATTTTCTATATTTCACTGGTTCTACTTGGAAGTGGCTTGGTTTTAATTCAAACCAGTGCCTGAATGAGCCTGCTCGCTAATGAGACTTCACTTTTAGTGCACGCGACTAGAGGAGCACATTAGTAATTCGAGACTCCCTTTCCCAATGTATGACAAAGTAACTACATATAACGTGCTGTTATGAATACAGCAGTGTGGCGTTAACTTAATGCGAAGTAGTTAGCCTGCCATTCCAGCTGGAGCTACACACCAGAGCAGAGAAGCTAAGCTAGCTAAGCTAGCTGTTGAGAATAAGTCACCCTAACTTCGTTTGGCTGGCTGAAACGCGTAGCCACGGGTACATTTGCAGAACACCCTACTTACTTGACACCCGCTTGTATCCTGTAGCTATTTCTTGAAATTGGCGTTTAATATAACATATTTATCTTGGTAGCTGACGTTAGCCACATCGGACCACGGTTTCAGCCCAAACGTCATCAGTAAACACGAACGCGGCTTCCGTGTGCCTGGTGTTGCGTTTGTGGCTATTGGAAATTTGCGCTTCACCGTTCAGTGCGCAACTATTCATTCTTATACCTTCGTGTATATGCAGTCTATGTCTACAACCCAAGAACAAGTGGCAAAAAAGTGAGACACTATGCATTTTCTGTGACGTGTCACTGGATGGAATGTGATATTTAAAGCACTGGCTCAAAGGAAAATCACAGTAAAAAAGAACCCAATGAGAAACATCAAAGCAAATGCCTGATGCACATTGTCACTTCCTAAATCTGTTATGTAGCACCAGGTGCCCCGGGGCCAGTTGGTTGAAACACAAAAATCCGCACATAGCTGGTGTCTGAACGTTACTTTTTAATCAAAATGATGGATCAACTCTATTGCCGATCAACTCTATTGCAGATTTACGAGGATCATGGGAAGGCATCATGCGTGTAATTTTCGTCATTGTTTTCGCCCGCCCCTCGCCCATGGCTATTAAAGCGCACCTTGGCTGAGAGATAGAGGTTTCAATTCTCAGCAAGCTGAACCTGAATAATGTAAATATGAAGGAACAATGTTTTTATATAATATGTCAGACAATTAAATTGGTTTAATTTCACGAACAGAGATTCTCTTCTTTCAGATACTGAAGAGACGTATGCAACAGTCAATGAAAGGGAATCATTTTATTCAATTCAGTGTATTTTGTATAGCCCAAAATCACAACAAATTTTCCTCGGAGGGCTTTACAATATGTACACATAGACATCCCTGTCCCGGGACCTCACATCGGATCAACAACTCCCCCGTCATGGAGGAGCCTAGAGAGGTCTTTGCATTTCGGTCACACAGGTGTCCTGCCTGGTTTCTGAATAGTTTATTATGGGGCTGATCTCATCTTAAATAGGCCACCAGATGACGTTATTATGATGGCAATATACAACCGGAGGCTCTCTGAAATGTACAGACTGGAATAAATAAATACAGCCAATAAATCAAAGTAAAGTCAATCAAAACGCGGTGTCAAATTATTTCGAGAAAAAAAAACTAAACTATATTCATGGTCTTTTATTGTTGTAACACCATGAATATACTTGGAATGATATTGGACAAATATAATACTGGAGTTAAAGATTAAAGCGGATCGTTACCTCACTATCAAACTTGTACACTCTTAATTTCATATCTTCATTTGATTTTGTCAAATCTGTATCAGCCAAATATTGTACTTTTTGCATTCCACTACTTTGACAGGTTTTAAATGGTTACTTTACAGATTCAGGTTTTAAATACAAAATATGCATCGCAATCAAAACAATAAAATTCATGATTCAATATTATGAATACCCAGCTGTTAAGTCAGAGCGACCTTTCGTTTCAACATAAAAGTGATGTTAATGCCACCCTAATTATAATAAAATAATTATAATGATATATATTACTGCATAATGCGTCCTGCATTATGCGTCCATTTTTCTTTTGGTACTTTAATAAGTGTTTGATGCTAACAGTCATTGATTGTTTCCCGTGTAACAGAGTGTTTACTGTGGCTCAAGTGAAAGATCTGAGTCTATTCCTCCTGCTGAGGGTCAGTATACATGCAGCCTCTGTCCCGTCAGAGCAGCGGCCCGGGGCCGCGTGCAGCCTCTCCCTGTGTGTCTGTAAAGCTTCCTGGTGCACAGTCCACGTCGCGGATGAGCTGCTGTGTCCACCGTGCGAGGCCGCGCGTGACAGTAAGCTTCCCGTTACCGTCATTACTGAGGTCATCCCTTCAGCCCGACGTGAGAGAGGAAATAGGCCCTGTTGATATCACGTTGTACGGACTCTAGTGGAATTCAGTTTATTGATCAATGTACTCATCAGGACCAACGACAGGCTTCTATCGCTGCACCTTAAGTCTGGTTAAATAAAACCAGGCTGCTGTTCTGCCTACGCAGTGTGATCATTGTGAACACATTAAAACACATTTGAATACCAATGTCCATCAAGGCTATAGCGGTGCATTTGAGTTATTACTGAATAATCGGTTTCCTATCCGCCATTGTCTCAGCCAATTGAAATAAAAACGAATTCAGAAAACCAAAGACTTGTAGGCCTATTTGTTAAAACATGCACTAACATTTAGTTCACTTGTGAGGATGATTTATTCTGATTTGAAATATCTTCATTGCACATCAGCCACACACTGCCACTGCATCAGCATGACACACTGAGGTCACAGTTAGAATCTGAATTTAGTATCATATTAAACTGTAATCACATAATTTAGCCACGAGATGATAAACATTTAAATTCAATGATAGCAAATATCTCAATTATTAGCAAAAAACAAGCGAGCGTTTTTTCATTATCATATTTATTAACACATTTGTATTATTATTATTATTATTATTATTATTATTGCGTATTCATCTTCCATCTTTTCATATTTGCGTGTAATTCTGCATGATTTATTTATGATTTACTTTCCCGGATGAGCTGCTGGAGACGTTGCGCTTTGTTGTCTTTCCATTTCGTAAATAATTAGAAGGAGCCTGCTGTGCGTAATAAACTGTGTCTTAGTGAAAGTTGTTAAATGATCTGTTGTTACTTAAAACACTTGTTCGTGGCCCGATGTTGTTGTTGTTTTTGTCATTTTATTTTTTCGAGCAATTAATCGCGCTGCTGGGTGAAAATCAGGTTTTTTAATCGCGTCTTCTGTGTGTGGCCAACGATGACGAGAGAAACCATGAAACAACAGTTACACAGAGAGGGAGGGAGGGAGGGAGGGAGAGAGAGTCTCACTTTGTCTTCACCGAATTATAAAAAATCATGAAATATCATTTCATTCTGCCACGGATCATAACTCTGATGGTTAATATTCAAGCGCATGTTTTATCCGACCAGCGGCCGATCAAAGGGGAGTTGGAGGAAATCCAAATTCTGGGGATTTACATTGACACAAACATAAACATAACCATGGCGTTTCCCCGTGGACCTGCTTCTTAAAATATGCTGACCAATAATAATAATAATAAAATAAAAACATTTCCTCAGTGATCAATATTTAGCTCAAACAGGCCCACATTTAAACATTTAAATATACATTGATGTTGTTGTACATTAATGAACATGGCTGAGTCTGAGTTATGGTCTCAAAACAATCAAATGAGTTTTCTTTTTTGTTTGTTTTGTTTGTTTGTATAAGACTTAATTAACCTTAATGCCCACACCCACACCCACACCCACACACACACACACACACACACACACACACACACACACACACACCCTTGCTCACTGCTTTAGTTCTCTCTCTGATTGCTGCCGCTTTGCACGTTAGTTATGATACCAGAGGTGATGCAGATAAAGACGTGTGATACGGCTGCTAATATAATACTAATCAGCTCTGAATATTGAAGATAATAACGGAGCTCAATAATTCTGAGACTTAAAAAAAAAAAAAAAAAGTCTGTCTAATAATCATGATGATAATGTTATTGTTTAAAAACAACACTGGTTGTTTAATATATATGATCAATTATCATACATGCTTCTGCATTTTGATGACGTCCCTGTGTGCAGGCCTGATCTCTGGTCTCCTAAAGAGTCCACCAGTAAACACAGACAGTCTTTAAATACACATCATGGAATAAAGACAAGAGCACATGCGAACATATCATGGAAATATTTATTTCTAAAATACAATTTAACATACTTTAAACTTATGACTGTTTTTTGACACCTTTTTATCATTTCAAGGTCAGAAAAAAAAAAAAAAAGCAACAGTATGTACATGGTCTTGATATTTACAGGCGATGGACATGGTCGTGTCCCGTGAGATGAACCAACTCTCCTCTGAGTCTGCGCAGTACACTGTCCTCATTTGGAGAATGTCTTTCCAACAAAAACTCTCTTCCTGCGGGTTGGCTTTTTTTCCTTGTTGTATGTGTCCATAGTTTTTTTGTTTTTTGGTGTTGTCCTTTTTAGTTTTGTTTGTCTGTCCCGCTAGTAGTCCTGATGCGGGCTGTGCGTCAAACTGTGCCGTCGCAAGTCACAGTTGCGCCGAAACACCTTTCCGCAGCGGCCACAGCTGTAGGGCTTGATGTCTGTATGGGTGAGAAGGTGAGTTTTCAGGTTACTTCTTTGATTAAAGGTTCTTCCGCATGTGGGGCATTTGTGGGGGGACTCCTGTTTAGATTTAAAGCAAGCAAAGGATTATTCCCTTTAATAAATATAGCTTTCATTCATCTGAATAAATCCACTCTGTTGTAACTCAACTCGTCACATTAATTGTATCTCACATTTTTGCTTTGATTTGGTAATTGTCCAAACATGCAGTGGCTGTGTGAAACTAAGCCTCATGCATGAATTATGAGCATAACGTATCACATAGTTTAGTGAGGATAAAAAACAACATGTTGACTCGTTAATATTTCCAGCTTACCTGCATGTGTAAGGTTTTATGGACGGCTAGAGTTCGAGACTGACAGAATCCCTTCCCACATTCTTGACATTTGAATGGTTTTTCCTTGGAGTGGATGTATCTGCGGAACAGAAAGGACACTTCATCAGAAGGCTGCTCGTGGGGCCTCGCTGTGACAGCAGAGTCACGCAGGAGGAAGAGCTCTGCGTGCACCGGGATGCGCAAAGAGCTTTAGCGCCCTCGTGGAGAAAACTCTGGGAACAGCCCGAAAGTTGTAGAACAAGTAAATATATACATTTATTTGTAATTGCAAATCATGAGCGGGTCATTTGGATATATGTGTGCTTTAAATCACGTGCGTCATCAGGATACTGCTGGGTAACTAAGCCCTCCAGCGCCTCCTAACCCCGTGCGTAATGAGCTCTGTATCTGGTAAGAATCAGTCGTACCTGTGGTCTCTGAGATGGTCTTGCCTTCTGAAGGCCTTGTGGCAAATATCACAGGTATAGGGCCGCTCGTCCGTGTGGGTCCTCTCGTGGATGAGGAGGTTGTAGGACTTGGTGAAATGCCTGCCGCAGAACTTGCAAATAAATTCCTTTTTAGTCTTGGACGGGAGCCTCCCCCGGGTGGGCTTTCTGTCCGGGGACAGCTTGCTCAGCTCGGAGATGGTGCCCCCGAGCCCCGACGCCAACTTCACCAGGTCCATCGCTTTCGGCGGGTCCTCCTGAGTGGCAGCGAGGGCCAGGTTGGCGAAGTCAAACCTCGGCCTGTCCTTGTGCAGCGACGGGAGGCCGTGCGCCATGGCGGCTTGTTTTGGGTGGAAGAGCTGCGCGGCGGCCGTGAAGGGCAACGCGGGGAAGGGGAGCCGAGGGTCCACCAGCCCCTGGGCGGCCGCCATCTCCGTGATCGTCGACCTCAGTCCTTGGATGTGCGGGTAACCGAGAGTCCAGTGGTTCATGTGCATGGTCTGCACGGCGCTGAGGCCGTACAGCCCCTGCAGCTGGTCCGCGGGGAACGTGTTGACGGCCTGCAGGAAGGAGTAGTTTGTGAGCTGCAGGGCCGGGTGCAGGGGGATCGGAGCGTGCAGGGCTTTGCTCCCCATCTCGGCTCAGACCTCTGCAGAAGACACGGTGATAACCCTGCAGGGAGAAAGCAAAAGGATGAGTGTTCAGGTCACGTTAGAGAGATCATGTTACAGTAAAAACACACCACTTTGAATCCAGACTAAATACACTCAGACTTTATTATTTTTACACATTTTCATTCTGAGCCAACATGATTACATTTAGTTCATGAAAACATTTTATCATCAAAGTGGATCATTTGTGCTCAGATTAGGGCGAACATTATAATTATTTGAATTTGTTATAACTTTCACGAAGCAAATAAATTGAGCATGTGGTTTAAGATGCAGCAGTATTTTCCTTTAACGCCAGAACCACAATGACAATGTAAACACCTATTTTACGCATGAGCAAAAGAAAAGCGAGTCCCTTATTAAAAACAGAGATGAGCAATATTTTATATATATATATATAAAATATATATACAATATTACTCTACTCTGTTTATATATATATATATATATATATATATATATATATATATATATATATATATATATATATATATATATATATATATAAATGAAAACAGTCATCGAAGCTGTAATTCAGTGAAGTGGGTGTGAGGACTCATATGGCACAGATTAACTCAGTGAATTACATATCTAGATTTCTCAGAATGAAGCACTAAATCTCGAGCGCGGCAATGAGAGAAGACACGTTGTTGTTGTTGTTGTTGTTGATGCGTGGAGCTGTGTGTGTGTTTCACAACGCAAACACACAAGCGCCCTGTGGATTTGTAGGAGTTTGAACTTTTTTTTTTTTTGCAAGCGGAGATCAAATGCGCGCGTGAGTCAGAGCAAAACACGCAAAAATGCTGTTATTACCCACAAGAAAGCGACTTTAATCTCGGCTGGATGTGCATGTGCTTTTTATTTGCGTGCTCGCGGGACTGCAGCCAGTCCATTCCGCGGGCCTGTGTTGAGCTCTAAGGGCGAATTCACTTCAAGCTGCATGTTTCTGGGTGAAGGCGTTACAGGAGCTGCACCCCTCCTCTCACGCGGGACAGCGAGCCGAAGGAGGCCCGCGTCCATGTTCCTGGTGACATGTTCTGTTTTCCCACACAGGGAAAAAGACTCCGGGCTGCGAGCCAGACGAGCTGACCTTTACATATGGTCGGGAATTTCATTTTAATTTTTAAAAACAAGCTCAGCTTTCCGTTGGGATAACATGCCTTGCTGTTTTTGTCAAATCAGATCAAATCTTTGAACACAGCATGTCACAAAGTCCCCGACGCTGAAGCTGTGCGGACATGTAGACCTGGTTCTCTCTGCAGAGGGGAGAGTCCTGCAGGCCGGTCTTCAGGGTTCTTCTCCTCAGACGGGACGGGGTTACATGGAGGTTTGCACAGGTGCAGCACTTGTTGTTCTTGCCCATGTGTGCAACTTTGTCCGACCTGTTCTCTCTCCGTAACCTTTGGACTTCACTGTGCAGCCTGACAGCAGCCTAAGTGCCATGTCGTGTTCTCAGTCCCTGTCAAGTTCCTTTTCTTTTCTTCTTCTTCTTTTTTTTTTTTGGCGGAAGGTTTTACATTTCTAGAAGTCGTGACAAGTCTTTAGAGACTGCTTGTTTCGGCAATGTTTTGCACTGCCGGACAGAGAGCTGTCACCTCAACGTGTGGGATCACCAGAAGCAACGCGCACGTCTCAGAGCAGCACCGCATTGAGCTTTTAGTGGTGGGAAGTTGCCTTATTACAGTGGATCTCTGCTTTATAGCACACACAGTGAAAGTGGAATATTTCCTTTGGATGAAAAGTGTCTAACAAGTGAGCTGAGTGGAGGTGAGTGTCGGTCCCTTCCTGCAGAGGACTGACACATGACCCTGACAAACGGAATCTTACCCCAATAAAAGCTGCCAAAGGTCCCCGCGATGTGTCAGTAATCCACAGTAACTAGAGAGGCGACGAGCTCCAATAAAGCGCCGCGAAAAGTTTTCCAAGTTCCAAGTCCATGAAACTTTCACGTAGCCATGCAGTCAGCCGGGAAGTCTCGGAACCTTTGCGGGGATCTGAAGAGTCGGGAGAAGTTGTGGAGAGTAAAAGGGGGCGAAGAAGTTTGGAGGAGAAGAAGCGGCGGCGGCGTGGGAGTCTCCGTCCGGAGCTGGGGCTGGAAGTGTGCGTAATGCGCACCGGTCCTGCACTTTTCAGGGCTCCGGGCTCTGCGGCGCTGGGCCCGCCCCCCGACACGCCCCCACCCCCCCTCCTCTATCATTAACTCCAGTGTTCCTCCTCTGTTTATTTGTGTTTGGATAGCAACTAGGGCTGCAGCCCATTGTGGAGAAGCGTGTTCCGTTCAACCGGCCTCCTCTGACACCTCTCCCAGGCCACGCAGCCAGAGCCGGGACCTTCTTCTGCTGATGGGACCCCCCCCCCCCCCCCCTCACCCTCCAACTCCACGCTTTTCAAAACGGGCTTCTTTTTTTTTTGGGGGGGGGGGGGGGGGGTACTTGAGCAGTTTACAAGATTTTTGTTTTTCATTTTTCGAAACTAGACCTTATTTGTGAGAATGGAGGGCACATGCAGGAGCCACCACATTAAATATTTTTATGTCTTTGTGGTAAGATTAAAACCATTCTGAGGTTTGTGACAGAAAACACACACACACACACACACACACACACACACACACACACACACACACACAAACACCACAATCAGCAGCATGATGAACTAATACAAAGTAAGCAGTTAAAGTCACTTGTGTTCTTCTGACAATAAGATGTTTAATATTTATCATGCAATTGTATGAAAACTTAAAAAAATAGAATTGGCTCTTTACTTTTACGCCACACAGGTAAAACGGCTTGTTGGCCCCACAAGTCATCCCATGTTCTCCAAAAACAATACAAATATTTGTTTTAATTATATTTGAGACATTAACATGTTGAAGGACTATATGTCTGATCAGCCTTAATCTGAATTATCTTTTGTCTAAAAGCAGAAACAATTCTGTAATTCAACCACATTTTATGTATTTACCCATTGCTCACATTGTCCAATACAATGTTATTTAATTTATTGAAAGTGACAGATTAATCTTTAATTAAACTGCGGGTTGTTTCTGGCCGCAGATTTAGATGCAAAGTAATTAAGACTTCTTTTGACAGCTCGGATCAGAAGTTAAAGTGCGCCTCTTGATGCCGCGCGCGAACACACACACACACACACACACACACACACACACACACACACACACACACACACACACACACACACACACACACACACACACACACACCAGCAGCCTATACTTCAACAGGTTGTTTATTAATTAAACGAAGATGTTTGATTTAATTAATAATTTTTTTTGTCAAAAAGTAAGTCGCCAGAAAATTCATCGAATATGAATTTAAATAAAAATATTTTTCTAATTTGTAATTCAAGTATGAAGACGTGTAGTGTATTCATTTGAGTTAAATGTCAAAATGCAGAATCAGTGTTCATTTATTTTATGTCGATTTTAACTCTCCTTCTCTCGAATTATTTCATAATTTTAGCACGCAACTAATATGCAAAACTGCAGTTTTGTAAACGCATAAGCAGGTTGTAACGTCCCGAGCAGCAGGACCGGTGCTCAGCAGTGTGTTCTCTGCACAGAGCTGGTCTGCAGCGCCGCCTATTGGGCGGAAACCAAACGACACGCTGTGTCCTCTCCTGCTGCAGCTCAGTGCGGCTCTGGCAGAACACTCACTATCATATTCTCTGTCGACCATCGAAGAAAACACTAAAACAATCTTTCATATACATGTCAACATCACTCTGGGAAATTCATGCTTTTAAAAATGATACATATTAAAGGTTAAAATGAATCATCCCACCAGACGAAAAACAACATATTGAATTACTGTAACGCATCTTTAACGGAGCCTTTCCGTGCAGGCATTTAAAGCAGACTTATTATTATGAAATACAATGATAATAATAATAATAATAATAATAATAATAATAATAATAATAATCTCCGTTACATGAGAGATAACAACAAATAAACACGCAGAAGACAACATCTCCCAGGAGCGCGTGCAGCCTAATTGTCGTGCTCTTGCTGCAGAACTCGCTGTGCACCGACACGCTTGTGGTTTTTCGTTGTGTTTCATATCACGCGGCCTCATGTCTCCATGTCAAAACACCGAGGCGGATTAGAGACACATAAAAGCCCTGAAGTCTGGCATGAGGCACGAGGACGTGTTCTCAACGTCTCCTTTTCACCGACACACGCAGCACATTGTTGTTAGTGTGTTCCCTTTGTGTCCGTGGAAAGAGGACGTTAAACATCCGTTTAAACGTCTCCCGTGCTGCTCTTTATCAGCCTTTCATCCACAGCAGTGGGATTCCATTTGACCAGAAAATGTAGAGAGTCGAAATGTATTTATATCTTACGAAATAGCTCAAATATTTTCTGCAAAAGGAAAATACCGAGAAGCGAGCTTTTCTTCTCTTGAGTTAAAAGTGTACAGCTGACAGACACACACACACACACACACACACACACACACACACACACACACACACACACACACACACACACACACACACACACACACACACACACACACACACACACACATTGTAGTATTTCTTTCATTATGGTATTTCTACATTTTGTAGGGTGAGTGTCTTTTTGTGCTTTTACTTTCTCTTCTAATGATAATAATCACAGTTAAATATGACTCTATTCTGATAATAAAACACACATCATTTGGTCTCGTCTCAGTGGTCCTGTCAGGACGTGTTGCATGTGGTCTAGTAGTGTACAGTTATTTTTCTCTTCTGGTTTCTGCTCCAGCCGTGTGCTCTATGGAGTGAGGGCCGGTCCCCTGCCCCGGTTCCCTGCAGCCCCCGGTCCCCAGCAGCCCCCGGTCCCCTGCAGCCCCCGGTCCCCAGCAGCCCCCGGTCCCCTGCAGCCCCCGGTCCCCAGCAGCCCCCGGTCCCCAGCAGCCCCCGGTCCCCCCGTCCCCCGGTCCCCTGCCCCGGTCCAATGCAGCCCCCAGTCCCCTGCAGCCCCCGGGCCCCAGCAGCCCCCGGTCCCCTGCAGCCCCCGGTCCCCCGGTCCCCCGGTCCCCCCGTCCCCCGGTCCCCTGCCCCGGTTCCCTGCAGCCCCCAGTCCCCTGCAGCCCCCGGGCCCCTGAGATAACCTGACTCCTCAGCAGAGTATCAGTGTTGCAGCTCGGCGCAGCTGCCAAGCGGCAATGGCCGACACCCCTCTTCCAATCACACCGAGACAGAGCAGCACAGATTATTAATAAACAATATTAGAGAAAATTATTTCTGACTTCTCTGGTCAAAATAACGCATTATTTAAACAAATATAATAAAGAGTTATTGATATGTAATACATGTATCATGTTCTAGTCTGGTTGGTTTAATAGAGGGTGTTAAAAAAATAAAAAAATAATAATAACAACAATAATAATATATATATATATGTATATTTCACATTTTTCTTTAGATGTCAGGCTTTTTCTTAACTAATATTGTAACAAGCTATTTCCCCCACAGGGATGATGATTTGTTTATAATTCTTCTCAGCGTCAGAAACAAGTTTAACTAAAGGGATAATGAATAATAGACCTACAGATGACTGGAACCTGTTTGTGTCTTTCTTCTAAAGTAATCTCAAGTTATTGTTATGTTGCATCCCAGCTACTATCAGAATATGCCTCTCTGATTCAACATCCAGCTCCAACATTACCGAGCCCTGTCTCTGTCCCGTGCCACCTTGCTCTTACCTCTGTATACTCACATGCAGCCGGTCCTTGACAGGAAGCTGTTCTGGAGTGTGACTGGGTCTGTGTGCATGGCAGACAGGATGTCAGGTCCATACTGAGAGCAGGGGGTGAACCTGTCACTCTCACCTGCATGCTGCGGTTTCAAAGCCCCCACATCCCCACCTACACTCTCACTCATCCTGCCCTGCAGAAGCTCTCAGGATGGCTGCTGTTGTTTTCACCAGAGACCCCCAGAGTCACATTTTCCTCCACATCACAGCGTTTTACCTGAAATCGTGCACTTCTCAAGAAAAAGGAGGTCTTTGCCTCTGGTGCCTCGTGGGCTGTTGTTCTTTGAGGGTGAAACCTTTTTTTAGCTAAGTCTGTCATGAATTAATGCTGCAGATGTGAGTTTTTCTTCTTCTCCAAATACAATAAACACTAACTTATTTAAGCAACCAGTTAGCAAATCATTTATACAGCAAGGACAATAGGAGAAGAATAGATATCTCATTGGGCATATAATGACATATCTGGTGTCATAAAAAGCACTTCTGGGCTGTTTCTGTTTGTTTTCGGTTAACGTTGTCTTCACAGCAGCAGTTTGGTTTAGGTTTATTTGCCGCCTTCCTTTGTATCACTAAACCTTTTGTAAGTTAAACTACCTTTAGGTATTTTTCAGGCCGTCTAACTAAGAAGGAGTCCACGAGTAAGAGCAGTCCAGCAACTGGAATAAACACAGCCGATGGACTAATAAGACCCGTGGGAATGTGCTTGTGCTCTTTAAAAGCAGTTTTTTTGTATACTATACTAAAATTAACTGTAATCAAATTGTCCTTTTTTTAAAGTTTTGAATTCAGATATCAATGAAAATATAGCTGTCAACATGAAGCTATTGTCATGTCTGAATCAGGAAAATCAATACTGACAATTATACTATGAATAAAGAGACATCAATTACAGGACACTGCAGTCAGTGCATGCTGGAGTGCAGCTGGAACAGCCGCATGCTGTCTCCTGGCTTTATTGTGCAAGATTGCCCCCTATTGGTTCTCCTCCACACTGCTATTGCAGCCTGTCATGATGAACCACTCAGTGATGATCATTGTCAGTTTTAGTGCTAGAGTAAATGTTCCATGAATACATGCCTTCAATTTAAGACTTATTTGTTCTAATCCATTTTTGTGTGTGTATCTCTTCTGGAAATGTTTTACCTTCCACTCACAACTTTAAACGTGTGTGTGTGTGTGTGTGTGTGTGTGAGAGAGCAGGAGCACTGGCAGTGTGTCGGGTATATACACTGCATTCCTCTGGACTCCTGCATGATCTCTTCTCCATCTGCTGTCCATTGCCACCCTCCTCTCTGGTCTCCTGCCATCTGTTTAACAGCGCTCGGCACCTTTGCGTGACCAAAATGCCTTTTTTTTCCCTCGCTCCCTTGCAACGTCATCCACTTCGCCAGAGAGGCAAGACCGCCACGATATCCTGCTCCTTCAACCAATAAAAACCCGGCCAGTTAATGCAGCTCAAGCCTGCAGCAACAAATCCCATTTGTCAGCAAATAGCTTCCTGTGGTTGTCTGCGCCCCTCTGCCATTAACATGACATCTATAGTTATTTGTTATCTGGTCTGATGGCAAGCAGGCTGAAGAAGCAGGAGCAAGGAGACAAATATGTGTAGGATCATGAACGGGCCTCGAAAAACCTCTGATCAGACATCTGATCTCGGTTGAGTCATCGGATATGGTGTTGCTGATAGCAACACCATATACGCGTTTAAAAAAGTCCACATTCATTAGGGTTCAGATAACACTTTTCTTTGGGTCTCTGCCGTGCTGGTTTGCTATCCGTGGTGGGATGGAGTGAGGCAGAAACTTTGGGGTAGATGTGAAGAAATGCTGAAAGGATTGATGGAAAGATTTCAGAAGAAATGAGGAATAGATGGGAAGTGAAAAAACAAAGATAAAGCTGAGGAATTCCCAGCCCATAACAACTGTGCATGTGTGTGTGTGTGTGTGTGTGTGTGTGTGTTGTGGTGGAGTTAGAGAATCTATGTGTAAGAAGCCAGCCTCCAACATACAGGTGGAGAGGGTCATATCAAACTGGAGCCCCGCTGTAGGGTCACAGTGTTTCTGCATTGCTCGCCATGAAAAAAGGGTATTTTCCCAAAGCGTGTTCTGAAGCGCAGCTCAGCTGTGACAGGCGTGACCTTTTTGTTGCAGGGCGGGGATTCTCCGGATTCAGCTGCTCTGCTGGTGTAAGGGCTGGGTTGGCTTTTTTAAAAGGTGCCTCATGCCTTGTTGCCCTCCACACATTGCATCATGGCTGGTTTCCTCACTGAACACTGACAGCTCACTTTAATGGCTTCGCTCAGTTCATCTATGAATCCAATACTTTTCTAGTTTTACATGGAACCTTTTCCTGCTATTATGGATATTTATTATGCGTTGTTTTTCTTCTCATTTAGAGGCACTGCACACAGTTACAGCACACAGTACATTCAACGTTTCTTTAAGTGAGATCTGGTCCATTATTGATCATGGAAATCAAATCTGATCAAATATGTCCATAGAATAAATGTGGTGGTATATAAACCTTAAAGGAATAACTCAACATTGTTGGATATGCTGAATACATACTAAAACAACTTAAGCAAACTAATTAAATATATAGCAGGGCTGTGAGGGACTATTTGTGGCCAGGGTCAGTGACTTCCTGCTAAACTAAACTAAACTAAACTAAAACTAAAACTAAACCACCTTAAACAAAAAAGTTTTGGTCCAGATTTTGTTTGGATTAAACAAATGAGATACAGTGTGTTATAATCAGTGAGCTTTAGAGTTGCTCGTGGATTTGTGACCTTCGTACAGAGCCTGGCTAGCTATTTCCACCTGTTTCTAGTCCGTTTGCTAAGCTAAGCTAAGCTAAGTGGCTGCTGGCCATAGCCTAAATGTTATATGCAGACACAGTGGTTGAGTTGTTTGGACGTCGCTCACGGCATAAATAAAATGTCTGAGTGGCCACACTGTGGAAGGCGGAGGGAAAAACTTGATTGTTCACATGAAAAGCGCCGGAAGAAAAAAAGAGCGCTAAAGAGAGAAGTTCAAACCCCGTCTCCAGCTTTGAAGATTGGTATCAGTCTTCTCATCTAACTCTCAGCGAGACCGCAAATAGGTGCATTAACCAAAATGTCAAACCACTGCGTTGAAACTGCTCTTACACAGTCTCACAAAAATGCTTGGGCCTCCAGTTCGTAGTCTGAAGTCCACCGTGTAATGCTGTTGTTGAAGTTGTGACTTTGTGGGCCCAAGGCGTTGGAGCGCCGGCCACAAGCGCACTGCCTGCTGCCGATCAGCTCCTGCCGGAGAGGTGACGGACAGTCCAGCCTCCCAGCACCTGTTTCCTGGCCCCCGCTCATGTGCTGTTAATAGGCTGATGAGAGACATTCACAAAGTTACAGCAGCTCACTGAAAGGATAAATCAACACAGCGGCACAGAGTGTCTCATCCAGTCTGTCAGACGAGGCGGTTTTAAAAGGTCCCAGTGACCCGCTGCATCCGCCCTGTACCTGAGAACATGGAGCGATGGAAACAGAGCAGAGGACGGAGCGGTTTAACAGGGCGTGGGTGGAGAAAGTAAAAGGAGAGTTTGATGGATATAGAGATGACTACACGAAGGAACGGCCCGAATGGAAGGAGGGACGGATGTTGAGAAGAAGCAGGGGAAAGATGGGGAGATAGGTGAATGGAGAAGAGGTAGATGTGAGGAATGGAGAGATGGAGGAAGCTCCTGACTTCATGTCGCGATTCAGTGCAATCAGGCCTCCTTGAAAGCGCTCTGTGATGTTGTTGGATGAGGAACGAAGAACCCGACGGAGCCGGTTGTTTTCCCACATCGGCAGCAACAACAATAACATTCATCATGCGTGATTTCATAATTTCTCTATTCCCCATGCCTCTCTCTGCCTTTGTGATGTGCCAGACGCATTGCACATTACAAAGGGAGTCAGGAAATGGCGTTCCACTTAAAATAAATGAGAGCAGATCTTGACACTGTTACAAGAAGGACCTTTGGCTGCAAAGGACCTGTGGGACAGTTACAGCAGCCAGGCAGGCCCCTCTCCTCAGTCTCATATGAGCAAACGACACTCTAATTAAATGCACCCTCAAAGAGCTGCATTTCCCCCTGGGTGTTATCATTATTCTGAGACGTTATTATCATAAAGCACTGAATGTCTTTCTCAGTGCTAAAAATACCCCCGTTGGCTGGAATCCAACCTTGTTGCTCCTCTCCCCTCTCAATTCCCTCATGCTCTTTGAACTAAAATAACAGCATGTATTTTTTTTGAATGGATTCTTGTGTTATTGATGCTCCACTGTGGTTTGACTTAATAGCCTGGAAGCCTGCATGGTTGCATTTAGCGTGTAGACGCACACATGCATAGGCACACAAAAACCCACCCAAAAAAACCCGCTTTAAGGCTATTATACTATTATACACACACACACACACACACACACACACACACACACACACACACACACACACACACACACACACGCGCTAAGTAAATGTTAACTCACACAGGTGCAGTCTTGAGGGAGGTTGCTTTTGCTCTCTCATCAGTCACTCGTAATCACTTCCCCTCCAGCCCAGTAAATCACCGTCTTTTACTGATGCATTTATAGGATGCATGTTCACAACTTGTAACCGGGGAGAAAGTCTGACCACCAGCAGGAATACATTATAAGCTTCTGCGTCCATACCGCCGCGCTGTCAATGCAGCAGTGGAGCAGACTCACAGGAAATATAGTTTTATAAATGCCGACTTGGTTCCTGAAATGTATTTGTGCCTTTTTAAGAGGGTCTTAAGCTGTTTACGACATACGGAGCGAGAGTGGAGTTATTGGTGGATGGGGGAGGGGGCTCCTGGGCGGCTGTGGATATTGGCGGATCGCACGGCTGCACCAAACCGGTCCTGGGGAGGTCCCAATGACCTGTTTTATACCAACACTGGTGCTTTTGTCGTAAAAAAAAACAGGGGGAAGTGGAGTCACAGCTCGAGTATTTGTTTGAAGCGGGTGGAAAAAGTCCCCCTGTGGCAAGGCCATGTGAGTGTTGTGCGCTGCTGTGTCTGAAAAACAGGCTACTTTGTCTTTACATGGACTTTAGATTGGTGCCCAGGTTCTGGTAAAATACTCCCTAATACCGCAGAGGAAAGAAAACCACATTCCCCTCTTACCCTTTTGGATGGAAACAGCCTCCTGTTGCCGGTGTTCCAATGCCGTAATTGGACGTTAAGGGGCTCTCAGAGAAGAGGTGTGATGTAGTGTTGAAACTGCTCACAAATCACATATTTCTCACCTCTGTGGAGGTTCGAACCCCGGCTCCGGCGTTCCCCGGCCATGCCGCGTGTATCGCTGCTGCCTTCAAAATTCCCACTTCCCTATCCTGCACGAGATGGGCGAAGAAAACCGTCAAGCGCGACTGGACCGCCGCTAGATTTAATATATCCTTAAAGCCTTGAATTTGACCTGTCACTGACAAAAAAAAGTACAAAATGTGTCTCTGCATGTGCAGTGTGCGTCAGAGTGATGGATGGTGTTAGTGTATTCCAGGATTATGTTCATGAAAGTTAAAGGGCCCAGGGGTTGGTCTGGGAAGCACATCATCTCAGTCAAAGTGCTGCAGGCTGGATGAACCAAGGCTTTATTATGAAACACCTATGAGAGGCCTAGGGCCGGTGGAGGCCCCTGCACATCCAGCTTAACACGTCCTTGCTATTTGGGCAACTGAAAACACTTCTCAAGAATCCATCTAATACTAAGCATTGAATATGAACGGCATTATTATGCATTGATGCATTTTTGAAAGGGGGATACACCCTGTCATGCCATTCCCTTGTCTTTCCTGTTTGGTTATATTAAGTGAGTTTTATCTCTGAGGAGAGAGTATTAAAACAAAAAAAGGTAATAGTTTTGGCAATATGTCTGCGATTTGATGGTGCAAGTGAGAATTAGCCATAAATGATGTGGTATTGGTTTCACATGTGGAGTAGGACGAGCAGGAGCAGGGAGAGGGAAGGGGAATGCGTCCTTGGGATGTGCATGGAGGGCTGGCTGGAGGCTCCAGGGGCCCGGGGCCCGGCTCCACAGCTCTGGGAGCTGTTAAAGATGTTATAAAAGTTCAGAATCCATAATTATTCCAACCTTTTATATTTATAAATCTCAGCTAATGCTCATGGTGGATGTATTACTGGTTTACACATGGACATTGATTGCTGCCCCCACGGTCAGAGATCTTTATAGGGTCTGGCACAGTAGATTTGGAGGTACATCGGGACTTGTTCAGGTCAGATTGAGAGCAACTGAAAGGAAGGTAGTGCAAGCTAGATATTGAGGTATTAAAAAACATATTAGAAGCGTGTCTTTCAGCTCAATCTTTGGGATTTTTTGCCCATTACTTTTCAATTTTGGTTCACTCTCACTGCTCTCTGCTGCTTTTGGCTGCAGCAGGCTGTTGATTTCATTAGAATAGCTCAGACAAACCCACCGTACAGAATAATGACAACTTGAAAAAAAAGAATTCTGATGCTATAGTTTTGTGCTGATCCATCAGATCAGATCAGTGTGCTGCAGAGATGTCAAAAGACACAGGGAAAGGTTGCTCAGACAGAAGTTCCCCCCTCAGAGACACAGATCTTGTGATGCAGAGTACAGCAACGTGTAACTCTGGCATGACGCAGCTGGCCTGGACTGGGAAGCTGGAAATGTTTACCATGGTCCACAGCTTTTATTCAGCTGTGTGTATCTGGGACTGTTGGTTGAGGGGGGCGTTGAAGGGGGTGGGCAGCAACAGGCAGCAGATGCTGTCAAAGTGACCGCAGGGAGGAGGCAGAGACAAAATGCTCCTTATTACAGCCCTGACTGCGGCCCAGCGGCCCGGTAACCGTCAGAAAGCAGCTCCACGGCTCTGGCTGTGCAGCTGGAGATCAGCTGATCCCCGCTGGCTTCACTTACAGTCACGTCCCATTCACTCCTCAGCTGAAGAGGATGCATTGTGGCAGCCATTGTTGTACCAACAAAGGAGAGACCCTCAAATAAACCACAATGACGCATAAGTGTTTGTCAGGCTACCGCTGCAGTAGCATCTGTTGACTAATGATGGCTCGGCCCGAGCTAAGATCCTCGTCGTCACGCTTACCGTCCGCTCATCAAGGATGCATTGACGGACAGGTCGGGGACACTCCCGATCTGAATACCGAGCTAGACCACATCCCAAGCGAATGGGATTCAGGGGAACTCTGCGTTGTCTGGACAGTGTCCAGTTACATTGTTCATCTGAGAAACATAAAGGCATGGAGGAAAATATGAGCGCATTTTATTTAATGCGACCACATGAGATGCATAACTGACATTTTCAGGCCAAGTGTGGGTAACCAGAAATTCACTCTGCAGACTGAAACCCAACTGATTTAGATAGTTCATTTGTCACTTCAAAGGCTCTGATGATTATAAATATTTCAAGCCCCGTACAACAACACTATGTGTAGTCGAGGCCAAAGAAGACGTGTGATGATCAGACTGTCACTGTGAAAAAACACTATCAGCGATTCATGGTGATATTTTATGAAGCCATGCAAGTTCATCTTCATTTCAAATGTACGATTTTGTGTATCATGCTGTTACGATTTGTCCCAGATTCGAGGTTTTGCACTAATCATTGATGTATTTTTTTTTTTTTACATAATCGTAAAATGGAACACTGGAACATTTTTCTGAATAAGGCCATATTGCCTCCTTATCTATGTTCTCTACTCAGTAGCTGCAGCCTCCGGTAACGTGGACGAACGTTCCTCTTTCAGAGAACCCCCACACTGTTTTTGAACCCTCATCTTGGTGTGAACTTCAGAGACAGTTGTTCATAATCATGCAAGATTACGAAAATGCAGATTAACAATTATTTGGTTGATGCAATTTTCTGGTTTGCATTAATCCTTTCTCTTTCATGTGTTTTTTAAATTGAGTTTTTTTTCTTCTTTTTTTCAAGTATGTTAGTCATTGTTTCATGTGGTGCTTTAGTAAAACAAAAAACAAAAAAGAACACCATAAAATAGATCTATTAATTTTCTTCCCCTTCAAGAGTTAAACACATCAGTTATGCTTCTCTCAAACTGTTCCTGTTTGTTTCCTCTGTCTTCATTGTTCCAGCTGGTTCCTGTTTTCTGGATAATAAATTGGGTGATATTATTATTAATTATCTCAATTATCTTTTCACTCACCCTGTAAGTGGTATAGGAGTTCATTCATATGCTTTGTGTTACAGCACCGAGTGGGGAGGAAACCCTGCTCCTCCCTGACGGAATTACCAGCACAGTTCTGTGTCCATCGGAGGGGATTTCATAGGGCTGTGAAACCAACGTGAGCAATGTTCCTGACCCCAATCAGGAGTCAGACAGCGGTGCGGGGGTCACGTTGGGCCCCTCCAGGGTGGACAGGCAGGGAACAGTAAACCTGGAAGACCGGGAGCCCGAGCTCCATATGTTTACCTCGCTGCTTTTACAACTGATGTCACCACGTTGTAAAAAGATACAGTTCTCGACGGCCCTCGTCCGTTTGTTGCTATTTGAGAGAATAAACACGGGCTAAGTGCGCAGATAGAGGCACGGAGGCGGAGGGGCTCCTTGGCTGGAGGGCTTGGGGGAAGCGGGCTCCTGTGGTGCGTCCAAGCAGTGGAAGTGGGCTGCAGGGATCTGTAATGTCCAGGTGCTACGAGCTCGGGCCCGGCCTCTGCTCGCTGGTGAAGAGGGAGGGAGGTCCTGCCTGTAAATGTGCAGCAGCAACAGAACCGCTTCAGTGTCCAGGCATGTGCTGTGTTGCCTCTCTTGAAATGGAAGATACAGTGAATCCCATCCTGTGTCTGAAGTTCATTGCAGCTCCTTTGAAATTCCATAAATTCAGCTTCCACTTCTTTCCTCTTTACGATTCTGCCCTTCGCTAAAGGCCTTTGTGACATCGCAATAGAATCTCTCTACATACGTCAAAGTAGCGATGTGTGGTATGAGTGTAGCCGTGAAGGCAATGAAACAGCTTGTGTTTTATGTGAGCTCTCCTCGCTGGGCCCGTCTTGACCTCCAGAGCCGGGGGTCCGGGTCTGCACTGTGCTGGTGGAAGTCAAGCTATTCCAGCCCAGCTGCAAAGGCAGGAATCGGACAAAAATCTGGATTTTTCAGACACTGTAGTGACGCCTCAACCTCTCAGGACCTTTCTTATAGAGTTTGCATTTGTTCATTCTCTGCTGGGAATCACAGCTTTAAAACAACTGTTGAAACCCCGTCTTTTCAGCTGGACTCTGACAGATGATGTCACACACACAATAATGTAAGCAAGCCTTTATGCCTTTCTGGTCCCTTCACTGATGAGACCTCCGCTGTCTTTGCTGCGTTGAAGCGGACTTGCATGGTTCCTTGGCTTGGACTTTTATTAGCTTTTCCCGAGCCTCAAAGAACTTGGCCTGGCCCCGGCTCTCCCCGGCACTTTCCCACTAATGAAGTGCACATTCTGCCGGAGCGTTTGGCCGAAACCGGTTCCTTGGCCATCCCTTAATGGGAATTTCCCCTCCTTCCATGCATCCCTTGCCTGCCTCGCTCTCTGCCTCTGCCACTCTGGTGCGTGTGACTCATGTCCTGAACAGCCGTTAGCCAGGGGGACGCTTGATTCATAAACTTTCTTACACTTGTTTGCCACTGTTGGACTGGTTGGCTGATTGTCTGGGCAGCTGGCTGGTTGACTTGTTAAAGGGCGAGCTTATTGCTGGACTGGGTGGCTCAAAATGGGATAAAAGCTATGTAAATGTATACGTGCAGTCAACTTACTGTGAGTTGGTTTAGGTCAAGATCGATTGATCCATCCACACACAGGCACTGTCTGCAGGCACAAGCTGCAGGCAGGCTGCCTGCCGTTGCCATTTTCCGATCTCCGGATGAAGAAAATAAAACCGGCTTTTGATGGATGAGATGATTTCAAACATGACTGCTTGCTTCCATGTTTTACAAGCACTAAACATTAGGTCGGACCACCAGCCTTAACACCTGTTGCTCCATAACTGAAGGCAAACTGCACTCGCTGCTTTAAAACAATATATTATTCCACTAGGAGCCTCTCAGCATTCGATATTTTGGAGTGTCTTAATCACTGGAAAAACAATCCTCGTATGTTTTTGTTGCACAGATCAGTGAGGATGAGATAGTCTACATCCCCAAATCAACCTTGAAGGGCCTGTGCTATCTGCAGTTTATAAGGAAAATCCACCGGGAGATGAAAGCTGGGAATGTACTCTGTGACAGGGAAGGTCATGCGAAACTGGCTGGTTCTGGCCCGGCTGGACATTTGACGGTGAGCTGTGATTCCACAGGGCCTTCCACTCTCTAAAAGTCAACATAATAAAATCAGGTCTCCCTTCGGAGACTATGGCATATGATAATCATTTCTGTCCACAGCGGTTACGGCTCTACTCAATCGACCTTCTGTGACGCTAAACTAAAGGTTTGGAGCAGCAGAATTTAAAAGAAATGTGCTTATTCTACGTCCAAAGAACGCTGTTGAGCAGGCGGCCCTCGCGAAACTTTCACAGCCCCTTGTGAGCTTTAATCTGGTCAGAATCTAGGTCTACCGTGAGGCAGCACTCCAGAGCTGCCAGAGAGACGATGTGCTGAGGATGGAAGGCAGGAAGCCGCTCAGTTAATTCCCATTATGAGCTGCCGTCATGTTTCCAACAGAAGTTTGTGGTTTGGGCAACACTGCCTACTGACGACATTTGACTTTTCCCACACTGCCGTATCTTCGCTGCTCATCTTATTCCTCTTGTCGCTACATAACGATTGGCTAGCGCTCCACTTGGTTAGGGTCAGAGGGCACCTCTGGGATCCCTGTGGGTGGGTAGTCAGTGGAGAACTCTTTGTGGGCGATGAACTGTGCTGTGCCCGAGGGAAGGAGATGAACAGCACTGTGGGCTGTAAAAGTTTGAGGAAGGAACAAAACTAGCAAAATATGCAAACGATTAAAAAAACAAACAGAACAATGCGCAGGAACACGCACACAAAACTGTGTGATCCAGTCCAGTCTGGAGTAGACTGTCTGGAGCAGCCTAGAGGTGAGCAATGCAATCCTTCAAACACCACGTGCTGAAGTGTTCCTGACATTGAATCGCTACCAGCTCCAGGAGTGCTGCTGTGTGGCGGATCCTGACCTCTGGGATATGGGAGTTCTCCCTAGGAACCAATCTGAATGGCAGATAAACAAACAGACAAAAATAATGAGAATATAAACACAAAACAAATAATCTTCATCAGTTGTCCTTTAATTGAACTAAAGGATACTTACATCCTGGGATGTTCCTAACCAGAGCTGATGACCAGTGCTTGGAGGTCCGTCCACTGGTTTAGAACTGCAACAGCTGCAAACAGGCCAGGCATCCTGCTGCTGCTGCTGCCTACTGCTGCCGCCTACTGCTGCTGCTGCTGCCTACTGCTGCTGCTGCCTACTGCTGCTGCTGCCTACTGCTGCCGCCTACTGCTGCTGCTGCTGCCTACTGCTGCCGCCTACTGCTGCTGCTGCTGCCTACTGCTGCTGCTGCCTACTGCTGCTGCTGCCTACTGCTGCTGCTGCTGCCTACTGCTGCTGCTGCCTACTGCTGCCGCCTACTGCTGCTGCTGCTGCCTGCTGCTGCCTGCTGCTGCTGCTGCTGCTGCCTGCTGATGCTGCTGCCTACTGCTGCTGCTGCTGCTGCTGCTGCCTACTGCTGCCGCCTACTGCTGCTGCTGCCTACTGCTGCTGCTGCCTGCTGCTGCCTGCTGCTGCTGCCTGCTGCTGCTGCTGCTGCTGCTGCCTGCTGATGCTGCTGCCTGCTGCTGCCTACTGCTGCTGCTGCCTGCTGCTGCTGCTGCTGCCTGCTGCTGCTGATGCTGCCTGCTGCTGCTGCCTACTGCTGATGCTGCCTGCTGCCTGCTGATGCTGCCTGCTGCTGCCTACTGCTGCTGCTGCCTGCTGCTGCTGATGCTGCCTACTGCTGCTGCTGCTGCTGCTGCTGCCTGCTGCCTGCTTCTGCCTGCTGCTGCTGCCTGCTGCTGCCTGCTGCTGCCTACTGCTGCTGCTGCCTGCTGCTGCTGCTGCCTGCTGCCGCCTGCTGCTGCTGCTGCCTACTGCTGCTGCTGGCCGGGCTTCCTGCTGCTGCTGCTGCTGCCTGCTGCTGCTGCTGCTGCTGCCTGTTGCTGCTGCTGGTGCTGCTGCTGCTGCTGCTGGCCGGGCTTCCTGCTGCTGCTGCTGCTGCCTGCTGCTGCTGCCTGCTGCTGCCTGCTGCTGCTGCTGCTGCTGCTGCTGCTGCTGCTGCTTGCTGCTGCCTGTTGCTGCTGCTGCCTGCTGCTGCTGCCTGTTGCTGCTGCTGCCTGTTGCTGCTGCTGCCTGTTGCTGCTGCTGCTGCTGCTGCTGCCTGTTGCTGCTGCTGCTTGTTGCTGCTGCTGCCTGTTGCTGCTGCTGCTGCTTGTTGCTGCTGCTGCCTGCCGCTGCTGGTGCTGCTTATTGCTGCTGGTGGTGCTGCCTGTTGCTGCTGGTGGTGCTGGGTGGGTGGTCCGTAGTCCATAGAGCATAAGTGCCCCCATTACTTACCTGGCTGCATTGTTTTACTTTTTGGACACTTGGCCGTTTTTTGCTAAGCACTTGATGATTTAAAGAGATCCATAAAAACTGCAGGAGCGTGACCCTCAAAAACCTACGTTTGGCTGGGACTGAGGTGGACCGAGACATTGGGAACAGGGTGGAGCAATAGGGAGGGTTTCAATTTAGTATGGCTGGAATATATATATATATATATATATATATATATATATACACACACAGTACAATAAACCATTTTAAACCTCAGGTTTAACATATGTAACACAGAAATAATTTGGAAAGAAAAAGACCACGGGGTGAGAGGGACCTTAAAATAGTTTTTGCTCGATTTGCAGCCAACAAATCTGCAAAATTCATCACGCGTTTTTCCATCAACGCTGCGAGGGAGCAGAGAGGGACTGAATAATAGCAGTGTAATGGTGATGCGTTTCACAGGGTCATCCTTGTTCTTGTCCAGGCTCAACTGGCCTGTTTGGAAACCTTCTTCTCACACTGAACACCTGTTTGATCTGGTTCCCTGTCAAAAATGTCATCCAAAAGCCTAAGTGATGGCAGTTATATGTTTCCTGAACACGACTGGAGAAATGAAGTGAACTCCATCATTAGTATATCTCCTATGTAGGTGTCATCCTTATGTCTTTATACAGAAATCACCCTTGCTGGAGGGCAAATGCCACTGAAAACAGCTGAAAAGTTTTTATTGAAACCAGTTTGTATAATCTTTTTGGAGGGTAACCATGAGGCGGCTGTAGG